>JAYDZE010004530.1:0-10786 GCA_034509125.1 Monilaria moniliformis
ATTGAAAGGACGATTTGTAGTGTTTTGAGTGAAGATGATGATTGGTATTCAAAATGAATTATGGAATAAAATCGTGGCATTTGTTTAGATTGGTCAATCCTATGATTTTAGGGTCTTTCCTTAAATCATGAGATTTTGTTTACAATTATACCCTTTTTGCTGATAATTTCCTAACTGTATGCTGATATACACTTGCAGTAAATCTGAGCCATTAATTTCTTAATCTAGTGGTTCATATATAGTCTTAGTTAAACATCTAAGAGTAAGTTTCACCCTATCGCTTCCCTATATATATATATATATATATACACACTCCGAAGACCCAAAACAATGTGAGCTCTCGTTAAACCTTGTGAGCAAAACTCTCCATATGAACAAAACAGAATGAAAAAAAGTGTGGCTATATCCTGGTAGACTAGCAGTTGAATCCGCTTGTCACAGCCCCTATTTCAGAGGCAAATTATGTTCAAATATCCACATAGCATGCGCGTGAATGTGGATATGTGTAACTCAAAAAAATGAAAGCGATAACATTCTCATTAATAAAATAAAACCTATAAAACAAGTGAAAGTGAACACTGTAAATTTGAAAATTATTGTTTGCTGATTGTTATGACTAATTCATTTGTGACTTAGCATATTATACACCAAGAGATTTATAATAGGGCATGATGCTGAGGTCATAAATAATTGGGTAGATTATGTCATCTTTGTACGTATCAGTGTGAAAACGGATTTAATTATTATTTAACGTTTTTCTGTACTTAACAATTTAATATATCCGTTCACATTAAAGCCATTTAGAAACAGTGGATCTTGCTATATATATTATTGGCAACTTGCCAATAATTAAAGAAATTCAAAAGAGCTTTCTAGATCGGTCATAAACTTAGTTGGGTCGTCGACAATTCTTTTTCTTTCAGTTCCAATTAACGCTGAACTGACTTGGAGGTCAAAACTGATATATTATTATTACTGTTATAAAAGTATTCAATTTCTTACAATTTTGAAATGTTGATACGCATCTTCCTGTTTTAACTACTGCAGATTTTTCTAGTAGTTATCTTTAGTATGTTGGGTTTATCATTTTTGAGCTTGAGTAGGTTTACGAGTCTCTAGTTAATTAGGAGTTGAATCTATAGTTAATTAGGAGTTTTATTCAAGTTAAAATCTGTTAATAAAGTTTTATAAATAGAGTTTATGTTTCTGTGTTTTAGTCGTTCAGAAATATAACTAGTTCAACGTTTGTTGTGGCATTTTCAAAGGACTAACTTTTTAGGAGGAGGTTTGTCTTTCCGTTATTTCCATATTCTATCCTATTTATTTGTTGTTCTTATTCTTCATTTACCTTCCTGTTTGTTCTAGTTAAGTTTCCAGTCTTCTACTGCCTTAACTCTATCAATATGCATGGTGCAGTAAATGATGCATTCAACACGGAGCACGGAGGCTCGACTCACACCCAATCATCCACAGCACAGTTCGCCGAACAACAAGCACAATAGCCTTTTTCCAAACGGGAATAAGAAGAGCAACAAGGGCAGATTTGGAAGTGAAATCATGAGAGAAAGAAGAGGTGAGTTCATAAAGCTTTGGCTTGGAAAATCCCGACCTTAGCACGAGTCACCATATGATCTTGCGGTGGAGCATGATGAGTGGTAGACGTAGAAGATGAGGAGCTAGGAATGGATAGGGGAGTATCATGTGTAGGAGAAAAGCGAGAACTAGAAACCACTGGAATAGGGGGTGTTTTAGGAGAAATAGGCACATGATATGAAGAAGCGGAAGGTGAAGCCACATGAGAAGGTGGTGTATTAAATATTACTGATGGGCTGGAGTTAGAGTGGGATAAGGGAGCAAGTGGTGTATGATGTGTATGAGAAGATAAAATAGGATGAGGTATAGAAAGAAAATGAGAAGATGTGTGAGGTGGTAAAGTGGAGACAACCGAAGGTTGAAAGGGGAAATAAGATTAATAAAAAATGACATCTCTTGTCACTATTACCTTTCCTCTCTTAAGAAGTCCTTTATACCCCTTATGATGTAGGCTATAACCAATGAAAGTGGATGGCTCTGACCTGTATTCGAGCTTGTTGGTGTTGTAAGGTCTAGTATAGCGATAACATAGACACCCAAAGACACGAAGTTCATGATAGTTAGACTTGGACTTAAAAAGCTTTTCATAAGGTGTGAGCTGGGAAAGAAACTTTGAGGATATTCAGTTTATGAGGAATATGGCTGTAACAAATGCGTCATCGCAAAAGCGATGTGGCATGCTTGCTTGAGCAAGAAGTGGTAATCCCATCTCCACAATGTGGCGATATTAGGGCTCAGCCAAACCATTCTATTGGGGAGTATAAGGACAAGAGACCCTATGTTTGATTCCGGCTTCTTGAATAAAAGTCACGACTTGATATTCGTCCTCCCAATCTGTTTGTAACATCTTGATCTTGCAATTAAACTGATTTTCAACCAAAGCCATGAAAGTAAGGAACACATGCTTCACATCAGCCTTGGACTTCAACAAGAAAAGCCAAGTATATCGACTAAAATGATCAACAAATGTGACATAATAAGTGTATCCCATTCCTACAAAGAATGGAAGATGGACCTCATAAATCACTATGCACAAGCTCGAGATGTGAAGTGTATTCAACATTGGAGAGAGTATAGGGAAGTTTATGACTCTTTGCTACACAACAAGGATGACAAATGATGATGTTTTTTTTTATTGAATTGAAGGTAATGTTATAACTGTTCAGAGCTTTTTCAACCATATCATAAGTGCAATGGCCAAGTCTTTTGTACCACAACTCTACACTAGTCATAACATTGCCTGAAATAGAAAGAACATAAAGTACTACATCGCTCAAAGAGGCAGAAAAACTAGCATGAAAACTAGGCTTAGTGTTATTCTTCATGAAAGAAGGAGAAGACTTGTGGAGGTTGAACCAATATAGGCCATTGCTAAGCAGTTCCTTGAGAATGATGGCTTTGGTTGCTTGACCCCTCACAAGACAAAAATATGGGTGAAACTCAAAGAAAACACTATTATCTTGAGCAAATTGAGACACACTTAGGAGATTTTTCTTAATTCGAGGTGCATAAAGGAGGTTATTGAGAAAGATAGTTCTTGAGTTGGAGGATAAAGATGGTTTGAAGCTAGAACTTCCTATGTGAGATTTTAATTCATTTCCCATCACCAAGCTGAATGCACTTACCTCCTGATGGAGTAGCGCCGACCGGGTTAAAAGTGTATAACAGGCGCAGATTCAAGAAGGCAGCAGCGAGTCTTTGATGGGTTTTTTATTTATTATTATTTAGCAGCAATATATTAAGTTATTTTCTTTTGCGGGCTTTTTTGCCTTATGCATGGGCCTTAGTAGGGTTTTAATATATATTTATAATTCTGCAGAGCTTAGGGTTATTATGATTAGAGTTGTTGAAGCGTGTATCGCTGGATAGAAGCTTCTCGCTTCTTGGCCTCTTTTGAGGATTTATCATATAATAGATTATATCTTTGTTTCTACTGTCTTTACTCTATCACCTCCATGATACTCAAAGAAGGAGTTCATGTTTGATAAATCATTAGAAACATGATTAGTTGCGCCCGAGTCTGGATACCACGAGCTCACACTTCTCCCTTCGAAGTTGTAGTATGAGGTTGAATATTGCCTAGGAGGTTGGTGGAAGCTTCAACCAGCCTTAGCTTGCACAACATTAGCTAAGGGATGATTCGAATGAAAAGAACCTTGGGGCTGGTATCCTTGTATCTGTTGCTATTGTCTTGGTTGAGCACTTTGAGGAACAAAGTGCTTCTCATAACGATGCCAGCACCGATCTGCCGTGTGGCCTGATTTTTGGCACACTTGACACACTGGTTTGTTCCTAGTAGACCTGCCACCACAGCCACCTTGTCCTCCTGGAAAGCTATTGCCTTCACCTCGATTTCCACAACTGTAGTTTCCTTTATTTTGATATAAGAAACCATCATTCTTTTGCACTCAAGATGGAGTGAAATTGGCAGCTGGATGTGATCTTTCGAAGCTCATGGACGATTGCTTACTAGACTCCAACCATGACTCGAAGCTAAAGAGGAATGCACCAACATCTTGTACGCTCCATCATTCTGCTTTGGACGTCACCATGACTCGAAGCTAAAGAGCAATGCACCAACATCTTGTACGCTCCATCCTTCTGCTTGGAAGTCACCGTAACCATTACGGGATCATATTCTATCCCTAATTCTCCGAGAATATGGAGAATTTGGTCTTCTTCTAACGCCCTACACCCAGCTGAGCCTAGAAAATCACAACACATTTTCACCTTGTTGGTACTCTCTCATGCTCATCGAATCTTTCCTCATAATTTGAAGTTACAGCTTATATTGCATAATCTTTGCTCGTGACTGGCTTGCGAAGCTCATTTGAAGAGCTCTCCAGATCTCACGGCTCATGCTGAGTTCGACTATAGAAACCATGGTACTCTCGGTCAAGGAAGACCGAATCCAAGCCGAGAGCAACTGGTCTTGCCTATGCCACAAAAGGAACTCGGGATTTGCTTCAATCTCTCATGTTCATTCCACCGTTATCGTTATCTCTTTTTTACCTGTGAGATAACCTTCGAGACCGTAGCCTCTCACAGCTGCCAACACTTGTTGTTTCAAATAAGAAAATTTCCATCAGATAGCTTAATAGAAATATGGTGATTTTGAGGAAGAAGAATGAGAGATATAACAGATCTTGAAGTGGGGTTCTGTGGATAGTTCCACTTGAGTCACCCGATTCTGCCATATTTGACTAAGAAAGAAATGAGAGGAGGAAAGAGGTCTAGGGTGATCAGGCCTATTCAAGGCTCTGATACCATATTAAGAAACATGAGAAATAAGCAAGAAGTGAAATCGACAAGACATAGCTGGCTTAAGCTGAATAACTCAGTCTGCTTTCATTAAATTCAAGATAGATGAAATGAGCTACAAGCTAATCTATTTATATCCATCTACTGAAGGTCCTAGAATGCATATGCAAAACTCAAAAGGATCCGTTGGATAAAGTCATTACAAGTTAAAATAGTTCAACAGAAAGCAAAGTACTACGCTCTCTTTTGTCACGCACACACTAGCTGAAAACATATCTGTTGATTCAACTTGAGCATGCCATGACATCTCTCCAACTAGGACGAATATCATGAGCTAGACCAATGAGATTGCACTGAGCTGTTTGTGCTTGATACTTTGATTGAACTGAGAGAATGCCAAATCCCTTTAGGACATGAACTTGTTCATCTTCCATAAGAACTTCTTCTTTAACACTTTCTTGTTCGCTGAAGCAATGTAAAAATTGCTAGGAATGCTAGTGAAGCATTTTGTCAAACACTTAAGCTGCGAGAAATGTCATTTCTGATTAGTGCTCATTTTTAGGTCAGATGATTGTCAATTCTGCATAAGCAAAATACATTCTATTCTATCTTTCAGTATTCTAAATAATGTCAAAATTCTAATTGATTATTAAGTGCTAACAATTATTTGTACATTACAGAGATTGAGTCAAAGCAAACAATGTTCATTACATCATGAAAAAATCAAATTGTTGAAGATTAATGGTCGAGAACACGTAAAATCACTGGCGAAAGGAAACTTGACCTGATTATGTGGGATGGAGCACGGTGCGCCGACGGTGAGACAAAATTTTGGCGGTGGCTCGATCTCAGCGCATAAAAAAGGGAGATTTAGAGGTAGAGCGGACTGTGGAGTGATGAGAATTGTGGAAGAAGAAAATTTGTATTGAGTAGTATATATTTCTTTCTCGTGGGTTGAAATTAATTATATTGGGCTTGGTTGTTTGGGCCGATTTTACTAATTAAATTGATATGTTGCAGTTGGCTGAATTATTTGTGTTATAACATGGCTGATTTTTTTGTTTTATGAGCCCAAGTCACATAAACTAAATCATAATTGAATATTTTATTTATATTAGTATTTTTACATATAAGTTTTATTTTAAAGCAATTTTGAGTATTTGGTATTAAGATGAAAATATATGCTAATTTAGTGTGTAATTTATTTTGTACCATTATAGCTTTTTGACAATATTGAAAGATAGCACAAACTTCCACTACCCTTGAATTATTTTGCAAAATTATTTCATTTGATTTAATTTGTAAAAGATATCTTATTTAATATTACTTAAAAAATTTACGTTTAAATATATGAACTAACTAAAATTAAAATATTTCATAGATATAAACTATGCAATATTATACTTTTTTAAAACCAGACAAATATTTTTGATCTCTCGACCATCACTTACACTACGAATCCAATATTTTCAGTATAAATTCGAATTAACACATTGATAAAAAAAATAGAGTTAACCTTGGAAGTAAAAAAATAGGCGTGAACCTTGGAAGTGAAAAACACACCACAACTAGTCCTCTCTCTCGAAGCTCAACTCTTGTTTTTTACGCATCTTTTAGTATCTTTAGGAGCATTGTGTGCTCGATTCTCAGAACTCCGTCAAGTTTGTCGGTGCCTAGTGGGTTTGATGTGCTTTTACATGCTAGAAGGAAGTCGTTTTATCTTTTAGGACGATACGCTAATCCGAGAGCACCAGTCTGGGCGTAATTCGTATTGTGGAAAGAGGGCTTTCGTCGACTCGACTTATAATTTGGTTTGTTTTCTTATTTTTGTTGTAATTTCTGTTCTATTCCTTTTGTTTCTTTCTTTTGATTGTAATAGCAAGAGTACCGTCTGTTTAGCGGTTTGAGTCCCAAATTTCTAACAATTTCCATAGACTTGACTGCTTGATTCTAAAAAGTAGCTAGTAGATCAGATTGCCGAATTAGATCCCCATCATTTCTGGACGGAGAACAGGTATAAATCAAGATTAAGAGAGATTGTTGGAGGATTTGGAGAATCACTTAAAGAAATTGAGATGGTTGACTGCAACCCATTAGGTATATATAGAAGGAAAGAATAGAGCTACATCAAGGCATGACTCACGATTCAGCAGCAAATCAATGGAGTATGTGTGTGTGTTTTCTTTTTTCTTTTTTCTTTTTTCTTCTCTTTTATTGCATAATCATCAGTTTGTACGAAAGATTAGTCGTCAAAGTTAATTTATGTTAAATTTTGAGACAGTACTTTTGTAGAATTTGTTTTTTGGCACTTCTACATTTTAGAATTGTATAGTGCAAATACATTTGTTCCGTATTCAATTCTAATCTCAGTATTTTCATTGCAGTTTACAAGGTGATGTTGATTTTTGTGTGGAGATGGAAACTGTTTGAATCAACGAATTGACATGAGATTGTATAAGCTGACAAAATAAAAACACAAATACTCGTGTAAAACCATCTGATAGTTATGGATCAAGATCCGTTGTCGATAGACACCAAACAAGCAAGTCGAAAGGCACAGGCAAAACAAATACGTAAAATACAATGCAACGCAGGGCCAGTTAAGTTACATCAACTTAGATGAGAATTTCATGAATGCTAGCCAATAGAAAGCTATGTTTTCTAAATTTAGTAACACTTGTCTATGCAGTGATAGAGGCTCATAATTTACTTCACAAAGTATAAAATAGGTATATATGTCTCTATACATTATTATCTCACATTTGATTTTCACTGGTAGCTAGTAGCTACAACATGCAAACAAACATTACCAAAATTCAGTAATAAATACTGGTCTCGTGTGACTTAGGTTTCTCAAATATTATCAACACCACCTCCAAATATTGAAAGAGAAAAGGGGGTAATTACCGCGGTGAATGTTGGAGCACTTAGTTTATCGATATGCCTCATCTCATAGTCACCCTTCTATATGTTGGAACAAATGGCTACCACATCAAGGTTACCTGGACACTTGCAACAAAACAACAAATGAAGAGATATCAAGACAAAATTAAAGATAACAAATAAAGTCAACTTATCCCAATTAGTATAGCACTTATGTGTTTAAATGTAAGGACTAGCAGATCCTCTAGTTAAGTAAGGTGAACGTTGAAGTTGCTTCTATATATTCAACACATGTACTCAAAACTTAAGAAATGAAAAACAGAAATTTAGCTATGGAAAACATGGTATCAGAGCAGTTGTTCATTCAACTGGCTCAGAAAAACTTCATCATCGCCAAATACCCTTCCCGGCCAAATTAGCTTACCAACCAAATACCCCTCTCGGCCAAAAGAAACTGGCCAAAATCAAACCTCTGTACCTGAAACAAAACCAACCCCAACATGTCAGAAATCTCAAGCTCCTCAAATCCAAATGATTTGGGAATACAGTTCACAAACATAATGCGAAACTCAGAAAGTATCGTGCTAGGGTTCAAACTAGATGGGACGAACTATCCACTATGGTCAAGATTGATATGAATAGCAGTCGGCGGCAGAGGAAAATCCAGCCACATCACGGGGGTTCCTCCTCCACCGTCCGCCGACGACCCAACCTTTCTCCAATGGGAAGAAAATGACCTCATGGTCTTTTCGTGGATCATCCAGAATATGGAGACCAAACTGCTTGGCAATTTTGCCCAACACCAGACCACTAAGGCCTTGTGGAAGAGCCTGGAGGTCACATACGGGAGCTCAGCCGACCCGCTCCAAATCTACGACTTAGAGGTACGGGCTAACAAAGTGATGCAGGGGCAACAAAGCCTGGAGGAGTTTTGGGGGGAACTCCAAAGCATATGGATGAATATAGATCGCCGAAAACGCAACCCTATGGGGTGTTGTGAAATCGGCACCAACAAATACCAAAAAATCATAGAGACTCGTCGGCTCTACCAATTCCTCGCCGGATTAAATGACAACTTTGATCAAGTCCGACGAGAGATTCTCAAAGAGACCCCAAATCCAACTGCCGAAGCCGCCTATGCGAAGGTCAAGCGTAAAGCTGCCCGCGCCCAAATCCTCAAACCAGCCGTCGAGAATACAGGAGGTGGCGGCTTGGGAATTGGGGCCGGTCTCCTCACCCAACAACAATCGCAGTGGCCGCGCAACCCTAAGCCCCCTCCACCTCGGTCGAACACTCCACCATCAAAGGGACGCGACGAGAAGGCGCACCTCCACTGCTCACATTGTGGCCGAAACAGACACACTAGGTAATAATGTTTCGAGATTGTGGGCTATCCGGAGTGGTGGACGGAAAATCAGCGAAGGATCAAGGACATAAAAGGGAAGGCGGCCATCGCTATGGGGGAGGACGACCTAAGCAGAGGGGCCGCCGTGGTGGGTTGCCCGGAGGCCCCCTGCACCACACGGCCCGATGCTGGAAGGATGGTGGAAAAGACAGCCCAAGGGCTGGTGTCGATTGCCCAAAGAAGGAGGGATGCGGCGGGTGGAGAGAAAGAGATAGGGGCAGTGTCTACTTTTGGGAGAGGTAAAGGGCCTGGTTTACAACCAGGCCCTCCAATTTTTGAACCCTCACATTTTCAACCCCACACATTGCATGACAGCCCTCCAACTATTGCAGATTTACATTCCAGCCCCTCCGTATCTCCTTATTGTTTAAACAGTCCCCGATTTTTGAAAAAATCCCATTTGCAACCCCATCAGTTAACTTCTGTTTCAAATTGCCCTTTAATTTGTGAAAATAGATTCCAACATCTTGAAAACCTATCAATTGCTTGTGTTTCACAAAGTCATGATAAAAAGAAAAATCCTTGGATTTTTTATTGTGGGGCACCGATACTATGACATATGATGCCAATGATATTTGTGAAATCTCCGAACCTATAAAAACCCATGTCCAAACTGCTAATGGGGAACTTGCACCGGCTCAAGGGGCGGGAACAGTAGAAATCACTCCTTCATTGAAACAATCTAATTTCCTCTATGTCCCATCCCTGTCTCATAAACTCTTGTCTATCAGTCATGTTACAAGAGAGCTCAATTGCACTCTTCTGATGCACCCGAATTTTTGTCTCTTACAGGATATCAGGACGGGGATGATAGTTGGGCGTGGCACTGAGCACCGAGGATTGTACTATGTGGATGAGATTGCACAACAAGGCGCTGTGATGCTAACTCAAGGGTCTACCAACCGGGAAGCTTGGCTATGGCATAGACGTCTAGGACATCCTTCCACGGGTTATCTCAAACTCCTCTTCTCTTATCTTGTCAATTCTCAGTCATTGCATTGTGAAACTTGTGTCTTAGCAAAGAGTCATCGACAATCGTTTAAACCTAGCAACACTAGGGTTGACACTATATTTTCCTTAGTTCATTCTGATATATGGGGACCTGCCCCTATTTCTAGGGGCCAGAACTTCAAATATTTTGTACTCTTTGTTGATGATTGTACGCGAATGACTTGGCTTTATTTCTTGAAAACGAAATCTGATGTTTATGAGAAATTTGTCCAATTTTATACAATGGTTCACAATCAATTTCAAACCCCTATTAAAATCCTTCGGTATGATAATGGGGGGGAATTTGTTAACTCATCAATGCTCCAATTCTGTGCAAACAAGGGTATTATTCATCAAACCACCTGTCCTCATACCCGAACAAAATGGGGTCGCAGAACGCAAAAATCGTATTCTTCTTAAGATGACTCGAGCTCTCCTCATTGACTTTAGGGTTCCAAAGTCCTTCTGGGTAGAAGCCTTATCTACTTCTGCCTACCTTCGCAATCGACTACCCACACGTATCTTAAATCTCCAAACTCCTCTTGATACCTTGTCCTCTCACTCCAAGCTACCATCATCCCTCACTCTTCCTCCTCGTGTTTTTGGATGCTCTGTGTTTGTTCACATCCCTAAACACGAGCGCTCTAAACTCTC
>JAYDZE010004541.1:0-10786 GCA_034509125.1 Monilaria moniliformis
CTTACATTGTGTGGACCTATGATGGTTCCTGTCCATGACCGCATGTAAATATCATCTCCATCATCCATTCCATAGCTTACGGTACCATCCCCAATTCCCTTCTCTCCACGTTCAAGTTCCTCCAGCAACCTGAAATTTCTAGGGACTGAAAGAAAAGCAGAAGAATAGAGATTTTTCATCAAGTAATCAGCAAGTCATCAATGACAGGTGCAATAGGCACTCAGACTATGCAGCAAACTTTTATTGTTCCCCATTCATGCACAACCAATGTCTTGCATGTCAATATATAGGTTGCAAAGTATGACAAGAACGTTAAACCAACTTGCAACACACTAACAAATCAAATTAGAATATATCATCTAGTACAATTGCGGAAAAAGCAGCCAGGAGAATACATGTAAAATATAAAATTAACATTACAGTTTTACATTATAACTAAGGCCAAAATGCTCAAAACGGAAAAAAGAAATTGACCATACAATCTCGCTCATTTGATCATCCACTTAAAGTAAGACAACTGAGCCTTCATAAGATAATAAAATGATTTCTTAGAAAAAAAATGAACTCAAAATAACTTGCAACATCCCTTAATGGTAATTTTAGAATTAAATCCTGTAGTTAGGTGAGAGGGCATCACAGAACTGGAAAGTAAACAAAACGAATAAACATGAAATGAAAAGGGCGGCATATGACCAAAAAAAAAAAAATCATCTCATCGGACAAAAAGACCTGTACAAAGAAACGCCTCTTTTCACATAAGTATACACCAAAGCATTAGATGTACCATTCGGTGGAAAACATGAAACTATTCAATAACAAAACAACAAATTAATCTTCGACAGTCGAACTAGCAGGAACAACTCTTCTTTGAGATTCAACAGTTAACCCTTGAATACAATCGTTTTTCCATCACATAAAACACTAAACTAAACAGAACCCAACGGCCCATAGTTTCCACATTAGCCATTAAATTGTGAGGGTTAGATAATAAAGAAAAAGAAAAAAAAAATCATGTACCAATCACAAAACAAATACAGTCAATATAAATTTCGAGAAGGAATGATGGATATATACCCACGACACTGGATCCTCCTGAGCCAAGAGTCATGGTGTAATCACGTGAATTGGGCGCTAGGGTTTCTGAGCACGATCGATTCGATCGAAGATAGAGAGATATTTGGGAGAAGGCAGGCGTCTAGAGAGAGAATCGATATCTTTACGAGAGAGAAGACACGAGATTGGGGTGGGGGGGCCTTAAAAAGAGTGGAAGGAAATTAGGAAGTCGGAGTAAAGTGGAGTGAGAATAAGTTCAATAAAATTATTGGAGCACTTAATAGTTATTCACAATTGTGGTAATAATTCCGCTCCATTTTCATGAAAAAGTATGTGTGTTTTGGATGATTCATTTGTTAAGTGGACGTTCATGTTTTGATTTAGGACTGATAAACGAATTATAATAATAAATATAAAATATTTGTTTAAGGATATGGAGTAGTGGACCTTCTATATGTATAAAAAGTGAATTATAAAAATAGTCTCAGGATAATTCGGTTCTCATTTTTGCCGTCGCTCATGAATTTTATTAGTAAGAATAGTCCCAAGCCAATGGGTTAATATCGTTTGAAGTTATTTTGTACTTTTTTGGAATAAAAATGTCATTTTTATCTTTTTTTGCCGAATGGTTGTTTTAGTCATTTATCATCCCACCTAATCGATACCGTTCAAGTTATTAATTAACCTCCTAACACATATTTTAGTGGTTAATTTGTAATGATGGAGAGTGGTCACATTTTAATTGAGTGTCAAAATGTGAGTGACATAGCCGTTTGTTTTAAAAAATATTTTTTTGCTTAAACTATTCTTCTTCCTCTTTACACGTAGAATATACATTTTCTCTCCCTTACACTCACGCAGAACATAAATTTTCCATCATACTTTCTTCGTCTTATTCTTTATATATTATGGTGTGTCTGAAAAAACAAAAAGAATTCTATGGCATAAAGTCTGCTTATCAAACCGACTGATTCACCATCTCTACTAAGCATTATGCCCTTAAGCAATACTATTCATGTGCTTAACATTTTCCCCAATATCCCACTAAGCACTATCTCATTGAGCACTACTATTCATGGGGCTCTTTTACATTTTTTTAATCTTCTCTTATTATTATTATTTTATTAATTAAAATACTCAATAAAAATGATTTCCTAATAAATAAAAATTACGTAATTCATTAAAAATCCTAAAATTACATAACTAAACTTAAAAAAAGTACATAATTAAAATCATGTTGGAGTCGAGAATGTTGGAGCGTCACTTTCAGTAGAGGATTCGATCGTCTCTTTGTTAGCCCAATTACTGGCATTTACTAATTTGTTTTCAATAATCATGTTTTGCAATATAGCGCCTCGCTGGCGCCTCAGCATCGCGAGCCAATCGGAAATAACGGTCGCAGTCGTTGGCCGCACTATCGTCACTGGGGAAATTTCCTTCGTTGCTGAAATAATCCATTTGAACAAGTGTTAAGAGAGAAAAAAAAAAGAATATTGTGATGTGATGTTGGAGAGAATTTTGAAATATTTTTGGTGTGTATAAAATGAATGGATAGTGGGGTATTTATAATAAAATTTTAGTATTTTTAAATTTAAGAAAAAAAGAAATATGGCCGTTGGAAATTTTCTACCATTACAATATATATATATATATATATATATATATATATATATATTAATATCTAAAAGTCGAAAATTAAAAGAATAGTAATTATTATAAGAAGATGCCACATGGTGCCCTCTCATTCACCGTCGCCTAAAGTGCCTGCAGCGTGCTCAAGCACGGCAACGCATGCTCTTAGCAGCATGCGCCATGCTCGGCCAATGGAATACGTGACAGCGTGCTTAGAACACGGTGCTGCCAATGCTCTTAATGACTTCGTGAATGCAACGCGTGCTTTGAAATTGGTGTTATATTTATGCCAGTTGTTTGTCTCCCCCCTTCCAAAACCCAAAATTCCCCAGTTTGGTTTTGCAGCTGGACTAGAAATTTGTTGCATTTTATGTTTCTTAGATTCTAAAGAGCTGATTATGTCATCGTCCAAGTTATCGGAAATATAGATGATACAGAAATGCTGTGGTAAGAAAATCTCATTGGCAGATTTTGTCGTCAAATGGGCATATATCGTCTTTATATCAGTTATAACGGTATTTAGTTGAGTTCTCAGTCATGAAGAATTTTGGTCGTCTGTATATTTAAGATCAGATAGGGAATTTATAATTTCCAACCATTCGTTTTTGCTGGTGGCGGGAATTTTTTAATTGATTCGTGCTGTCACAACACAGAAGAAAGAATGTCGAAACTGTGTTGTTGGCTAGTAGCATAGGTCAAGTATAGGCGACTCGATGGCACAATAAAGGCAGTAATCTTGATGAGATAGTTTTTTTTTTTTTAGCTGAGTTATTGAACTATGGACCTATTATTGATAATTTAAAGAAGCATGTATAGATTCATATCCCTTGAATGGAATTTTTGCTTTCCCTCATTGTTAGTTTTGTTTGTTCATATATCTGGTTAAAAGGGATATGAGTCATGTGACAATTTTTCTCTTCTGATACAGGTTATTTAACTGGCTTCAATGTGAAACAGCGAACATTCCGGAGTTGATGTTAATGGGAGTATTGTGAAGTACGTATTATAATTTTGCGAGATAGAGCTGAATGCTCGGAGTCATCCTCACTCCTCACATGTGATCGTGCTCATGCTAATGTGCGTACTCAACTCCATGTGTATGTGTATGGTATTACGTATCCATGCTTTTGTTTTAACCTTGAGAATGTTCTGATTTATAGTTTTCATTTTCAGCATATTTTTCTTGCATCTTGTAAACCTTTTCAAACACTCCATGGACAGAGGATATGAGGTGAGCCAGTTACTCTGTAATTGTTCAACAGGTCGCCTCTAGCCATTCTCAGATTTGTTAGAGTTGGTAAAACATGTGAACCATCGCAAAGAACATATTGCTCCGGAGCAAATAACAAGGGCGGGCGCAGGGGTGGGCTAGTGGGTGGGTGTTGAATGACCTCCAAACAGTGGCCAACATAAAGTGGACCAAACAAAACTGACCGAGAAGGTACCAATGGACCACCTTTAACATGTGCTTGATGATTTAAGGAGCAACTATCTTGACAATCTAAATGGCTATATGGGGGAAATGGATCACCTTCAAAGGACCATCCTGGGATAGGGGGTGCCAGAAGTGCCATTTTGGAAGATGATCAGTGTGAAGAGCAGGTTGTGTGTCTAGCAAAATTGTAAATCTAGCTAGGTCGTGGGAGGCAGCATCCAGGTGCTACTAGTGTTCCTTTCAGCATCAGAAAATTTATATGGATCTATTCACCTCTTGTAATGATTGGAGTTCGCTGAGAGTGGAAGTTCCCACATGTAGCCCTGGAGGCAAGAGCAGAGTAGTATGAAAAGGATTAGGAGGGACACTGAAAGTTAGGATCAAATTCATGCAAAAAGTGCCTCCACACCATCATCTTCTTCACCTCACTCTGATTACACTGTGTCAAGCCGACAGTTAAAAATTAGCATTAGATTCAGTGGCACCTCAACCCCCATCTTCTTCTATTCTCTAATGGTGGCTGCAGTAATCTGGATTGATTGGTGTTGATATGGCTAAGTGGTAGCTTCACTAGGAGAGACTTTTTGGCTCATGGTGGTGCAATACATGGAGTACCTTTTGGCTCTATTTAACTAAATTGATACTTTGGACGTACGTGCTAAATTTTCTACTAAGTATACGAAAAATGCAGATATTATCTTTCTGCGTGGTTCGGTCCTCATTCTGTGCTAGTTCTCAGCTTACCCGTGTCATTCATTACAAAGGAACATCTAAGATTTTTAGATGACTTGTAAAATTTAGTGGGAAGTGAGTTCCTGATGTGAAGCTTTTCTGGTACACAAAAAGATTTTAATTGATCAACGAGTGATAGGTTTCTCTTGCTTCTTTTGCTTTCAAATGTGAATGGCTTGTGTCCATAGTTCATTGTTTTATAAAAGGCGTGTCTCGATGAACCTTTGCACTTGAATAGCAAATCTTTATTTGCTATTATTGTTCCGAATCATATTGCCTGGTAATATATCTATTTTGGTAAGTGGATCTTCTGAGATAATATATAGTACATCTTGTGCATTATTTAAATTTGTTTGTTTGTTGGCCAATTAAATGTGCAGCGTCATGAGTTATGATCGTCTAACTGATATTTGGTCTAGTTTACCCTTTACCTTTGTTTTTGTGCAATTTAAAGGGAAATGGGTGAGGTCGGCCATGTAGTTACAGTTTGGCTGTATGTTGAAGAGAAATTAATTTCTGTTATCATCATTGATATCGATGCTGTATGTTATGATTTTGCCTCTTGGGTTCCAAGATTACTTTTCATCATTTGATGCTTTTACCAGTATTTTGGACTGTTAATTTTGGTGGTTCACTTGAGGTTGTTCCAGAGGGGAGGGCTGACAATGTTTGTTCTAAAACTACAGCAGTGCAAGTTCACCATATGAATAGTTTCCTGTATAATTCAATTTCATCATACCTGCATCCAGTTAAGAAAGAAAAGAAAAAAGAAGAAGAAAGTTTTATGAGGTTGGAAGTTTAGTTTCCAGAAGGTGGGAAGAAAGTTATCCAAATGTGTTGCATGCTCAAACATGGCGCCCCCATAATATGGTTGCTGAAGACCAAAGGACATTCCCGTTTGTTGTGTGCTTCTTGCCAGATGACCAACCAATGAGATACATGTCAGCCTCATTTGGGCCCCTCATAGTTTTCGTTCTTGGATTAGATGCAGCCCCCTTACTAATGTTTGGATTGGAAATGTATGTAGTTTACGTTAGAAGAGTGTTTTGCAGATGGAGCATGGGGTATTACTATTAACCGTATAACGAGAGTTGAGGCAGGGGTGGGATGGGGAATGAGGAGATGGCATTTAGTGAGTAAGGAAGTTAAGGAGGATTGCAAAAAACATATATAAATGGGGGTGTGCTAGTAATTGAATTTGTATTTATCATATGACGTAATAGGCTCATTATTCTCAACCGTCTCAATTACTCTTGCATTTATTTGGTTTTAATGATCTCGCAATCTAATATAGTTCCCTTTTTTTCAATGCTCGAACTACCCCAACCTCATTGTGAAATCACATAGTTGCCCTTTCCCCCTTTTTGTAATTACTGTATTTGGTGTGGGTTTGCATCAATTCTTTTGCTTAATTGTAATATCGACGTTGTGAGGCATTTCTTAATATCACTGATAAATTTAGCTAATTTTTTGTTTTGCTGTTGAATGGCCCATGATCCTGCATAAACTTAAAATTGGTGGTAAATATTGGAATATATAAGTTGTTTCACGATTGAACTATGGTTTAATCGTCTCTTTTTAGATTTGATTTACCCCTTCGTGTATCTTTTTCAGTAAACATGCGCCTATGAATCCGGAGCCCATAATAAATTTGACCGTTAGTATCAAGTGAAGTGAAACTGCAAATTTGTACTTTGTGGGTCCGTGAAGCAAAACCTATGCGCGCGCCCCAGGTACGAATGCTACATACACCTCTATGTCAAAAAAAAAAAAAAAAGTAAAGAGTGCAATTTTTTTCCCCTTTTTTGCACCCCCCAGAGAAAAAGATAAAATAAGAGAAAAGGAAAATGAAGAATTCACAGATTCAGATTGGTGACTTGCTGTTGTGGCTTGCTCTGATTGGTTGGGCTTCAGTGCAGCGCAGAAATGGCAGTGGGAGTGCATGCATAAAAATTACCTAACATTCTGATAAGAAAATTTAGGAACATGAACATAGGTTTCTGCTAAAGATGGAACAAATCTCACCCACCAACACCGCTGCCGCTATATTTGATCTACTCTTCCTACGAATTAAGGTGAGAAACGAACTTAAATAAACAAGAGAAATAGCACTATTAAGGCTCCACTCCTTTAAAATTTCCTCCACCTACCGGCCTCGAAATGGAGCAGGAACAGTGCTACTTTGCAAGATAAATCTAGAAATGGCTGCCTATTTGGTTATCATTTTTTGTTTTCTTGGGGCATATCTGTTTCCTTTTTTCCATTTTTTTTGGGGGGTTGGGGTGGTGATGGTACTAGTTAGTACTAATAACAGATTTCTCAAGATTCCTGTGATCGCTGTTTGACTTAAATCTTCTTTGTCTTCCTGGCAGTGGCAGTGGTGGCAGCGTTTCTGTCGTGGATGACATCGAGCAAAACGGTGCTCTTGCATTTGGGGCATCTGGGGTCCTCCTCCGATAGCATCACGTACATGAGGCACCTGGGGCACCCCACCAGCATCATCGACGTCGCCTCTGGGCTGGTTGAGTACCGCAGCGTCTCATCCTGGTTGTTCATCTCAGAAGAGACGCATGAGCTCGGCGGAGACGTCGGCGACACGGTTTGTGATCGGGTTGGGGACTCCACCCGCCGGTGGTTCAGACTTGGTGGCGACAAGTTCAGCTTCAGTTCAAGCTTCGGTCCATTTCTTCGACTCATCTTTCTTTCTGCTACCTGCTTGATTTTAGAACTCCTTTTTCTTTGGCTTATAGGATCACCTGTTCAAATTTGCATAAGAAACAAAATAGGTGAGAAAATTAACGTTAAAACGGTTTATCAGAAATAGAAGACACGATGGGAATAAATTATATACCTGAGGATTGAGGTAGTATGGGAGGGGTCTTGTAGTTTTATAGGCGAGGAAGGGGAAGGGTGGCGGAGTGTGGCGGCTATACGGTGGTTGTGGCCACCAGTTATAGCAGCAGGAACACCACTAACATGGGGTTGTTGGAGCGGCTGAGGAGGTTGTTTTGGACCTGCAGGGCCATATTATATATAAGAGGATTGAAGAGGAGATTGATGGGATCTCTTTAAAGCTTAATTAAATTATGGCGAGAGGTGGAGGGTGGAGAGAGAGAGGAGAGAGAGAGAGAGAGAGAGAGGGTGGAGGGTTAGTGGATTTGAAATGAATGGTAGAATGGTAGAAGATGAGCGAGTGTAAATTGAGAGGCAGGAAATGTATTAATTGTTGGAAAAGATCCCAAGATGATTGCAGAAAAGGGAAATTTGTAGTAAATATTGCAATTATGCATAACTGCAGGAAGGCCGTCATTCATTGCTTATACGTCTTCACAAACATATACTATGGAGATATACATACGCTCTATTTTACGTTATGTTTTTGTCAATTTATTTTTTTATTAATCCAATTTTTTGTCAGCCCATTTGGTATTTTTCTTCACAAAAAAATTGAAGAGTAAAACATATTAATTCATTTGATGAGAATACAATGATTTGGTTGGTTCGGCTTAATTTCCTATTGAACTAACCGATGTTCATGGCTATAAATATGTATTTGGTTTATATCACAAGATAATATATGTTATATTAAATCAAATATAACTATAAAGTATTATAAGACGTCATATATAGTACATGGCTGAAAGCTTAGCAGCTATAAAAGCAAATAAATTTCTAACAAATCCAACTACTAAAGTACGAACTCTGAAGAGGGATCTTAAATTCTTGCGTAGGTAGATGGTGCTAGATTTATAAAATTACTAAAGGTATTAAAAAACGAGATTTCTTTTTGTTGTTTCTCAAAATATATTTTTAAATTTTTATTGAACGTATTGCGCAATATCATTGACCCATTAGGCTTTTGCTTATTGCTTATTTAGTCACGAAATGTTCATGACATATATAAATAAATAAATAAATAAATAAATATATAAATAAATATATATATTGATAGCCGCCTGAATCATGATGTTAGCAACTTAGAATTATTTATCAACCGGCCCAATGCAATTCAATATCTCATTTATTGTGATTTATTATACAAGTTGATATTTTTTTTTTTTTGAATTGTTTAGTTTCAAGAAATGATTAATAAGCCGTATTTATTAGCAGGAATCAATTTAAGGAGGATGATAGTGATCTCCCTTTCTCACGCGCGCATATACCTGTTGGCTATTTTTTCTTTTCTTTTACAAGGCTTTAATATTATATATATTCTCCTGGTCTAAAAAAAATATAAATGTAATTAAAATCCCCGTGATTTATTTAACCGATCATCTTATCATTAAATTCAATTGAACAGCCAACTAAAGTTTGAATTTTCATTTGAAACTTATTTTGGTAAACCATTTAGACATGTCAACTTTGGTACCAAGAAATTAATGTGTTCTTATCGAGAAAAGGGCAAACTTGAAAAGTAAAATGGTTCAAGTAATGTCATAATGTTGAATGTTGTGTATGAAAATCCAAGATGACATAACATCTCCAATTTTCCAAAACCTCCATTTAATGGACTAAAACATCTGATGTCAAATGTTTCAACTGTTGACAACCGTAGCCGATCGTCCGATCGTCCATCCATCCGTCAACGTTGCCATACATAAATAACGACACTAGACCAGGACTCCGTTTTTTTTTACCAATTTTTCTAGTCGAGCCCGTTGTATGAAAATGATGTAGTGCAGTTGGACTCTTCTCGAATTATTTAGTTTTGTATTTGGTGTAGGATACATTAAAGAATTATGACTAAGATGTAGTATTGCTAAAATTGTTATTTTCATACGACGACGCAGAAATTTGAGGATAAGAATATAATGATGGTGAACGTATTTTTGCAATATTTCATTATAAACTGAAGGGTGATTGGTAAGCAACTCAAGTTTAGGCTAAGAAATTATTGTCCAATTATATGTAATTGGATGAATGGAACAAGCGTTATCCATTACAGACCGAATCATTCAAATCAAATATATGATTAAGTTGAATAATTTTACCACTCTAGCTTTGCTGATCAAACTAAGTACCTATTACTCTCATAAGACATGCTTGGTACGATGGAATGGAATAAGGAGGAAATGAAATAGAGGAGGAAAATGAATGACAAATCTTGAGTGATTCATATGCTTGATATACATAAGAAATACAGAAGAAATGGAAATGTGACTCCTTATTTGATTCCTTTCCTATGATTGATAGCTAGAAATTAAGTTTAATGAATGAAATGAAATTATTTTATTCTTACTAAATTACACTTTACATCATATATCAAACTTGTATTATTTTGCATTTCTCTTTCATCTCTAGTCTTATACGTAAGGAAAAATAAATTATACAAATTTATGTTTTCAATTTTTTATATTTCAATTTTATATTTTTCAATTTTTTTGACTTTCTGTCTCTTATTTGGAACAGGACATTGATCTCATGGCGAAAATGAACTTCGATGCCTACTACAGATCAATTTCGCGGCGCATAATATATCCAAGTAATGCTACTTAATGCATATTCAATTAATAAAAGAATTCCAAATATAAAAAAAGTTCCATAATTCTTTTTTTTTTTTTGTTTAAAACCATGTATGGTACTGTAAAAGTAATCTGGAAGGGAGTTGCTTACTACAAGCGTTAAGATCAACTACATGCGGAAAAGGTAAAACCAACACTTTTTTTTTAATCTATCTAAAATGGAAGCCACGTTGGGGCATGGGGGGCCATGGGCCCCCAAGTAATTTGAAAAATTTGAGGGGTATTTTAGTAATTTCATAGTTATAAATTAAAAAAATATATAATATTAAAAATTAGATAATTTTTAGTTCAGTTTTTCCAATCTTTCATCGTTCTCTTTTGCCACACTGCATCTTTGCGGCTCTGCCCGTCGTCGACGCCCTCGGTTATTCCATCTCCTTCGTGACTGCCACTTGCCGCTGTCGTCCGGCCG
>JAYDZE010004552.1:0-10785 GCA_034509125.1 Monilaria moniliformis
TTTGCGTGTCTGTATGTGTGTTCTTAGCTTCTGAGATGATTTTTAATATTTACTATTAAAAAAATACTAATATTAGTTCCGATGTATTTTCCGGAAAAGAGAGTGGTGGGGAATTAAGTAGCTAGCAGATGAGGTCACAACTACTGTTAACCTGATGCAAAGAATATATATTTATATATTTCCGATAACTTTTGTTAGATAGTATGATTAAAGCCAAAATAGTAGCTTTCATGATACTGGGTAATAGTTGTACACATAGTATGAGATCATTGTGCAACTTTGGCATAACTTTTAGAATAATTTACACATTTTGATCTATTTATTTTTTCTATTTATTGCGACACTTAATAATTTATCTGCATACGACGTGCACCAGATTACGCCCCTCTCGTGCAGCCGCCGCCCTATGCCGGAACAATCAAGAAGCTTAAGGGGAATTCGAGCTATGATCATCACAATTGCTCTGCTGCTGCTATCTCTTGCTGCATCGAATCAATCGAGAAGCCCATGCATCGCCTGAAATGAAGAAGTGGTGCTCGAAAAGTGGCATCTAGGTGTTCAGTTTCTTCCATTTTTTTTCTTTTTTTGATGAATTTAATGATCCATTGAAAGAGTATTTCTTCACTCTTAGGAGATAAAAGTTCAACATCTGTAATTTTCTTGTATTTTGTACAAACATTATGTAATAGATAGGAAGCAAAAGTAGTTTAAAAGTCTAAGACAAAAGAAAATATATAACTAGAAAAAGATAACAAAAAACAAAATAAAGCTAACAAACAACAAAAACTTATTGCAGTAAAATATTTTCAGAATCCAAATTCATTTGAAGCGAAAGAAAAGAGATACAAATAAACTCAATGAATACAAACTAATTTGGTTTCGGAAATGGCAATACGTCAGTTGTAAGAGTGTGTATTTATAGGCAAATGCTTTTGAGTTTTGGCTCCAATTTTGAAATTTGAATTCAAATCTAAACATTTAAACATTATTTTTAATAGTCATGTTAATTTTATACACTAATTTTTTATAGATACTGGGCACAGGATTCGAAATATTTCAGCAGAAGGTCCAAATTAAATTCATTTTTTATGAGCACAAGACTCGAAATCTGCCAGCACGAGGTTTATGATAAAGTCATAGCAGACAGCTACACAACTCGAGAATAAATCCGATCACAGTACTCAATATATCATAAAGTGTAAGCCAGCTGTGGATCCTGAATGACAGTTAAAAGAATTAAAAAAAATGATAAAAACTTAGCATAGGCGCTACACTTAAGAACTTGGCTTTTATATAAGTATAGATATTAGGCTATGTATATGGGGCAAATATCATCAAGTTTGGCGGGAAATGCCACAATGCTGCCTTTTAGTATTAGTAAATATATATATATATATATATTTGGTCTCTAATACCTGAGAAAAAAACAGGGGAAATGCAAGATGAACGCATGGTAGGGATGGCATGCTTGTTTTCTCCATAAGATGGAGGGTAAGAGAAGGGAGGCGGGGTGGCGGAGGGTGGCCGGAGAGTGCATTTGGTGGAGGAGAGAGAGAGGTAGACGGCGTAGAGAAGGTAGAAGAGAGAGAAACAGAGGAGTTTTGATTGGAGATAAGTTGTAGGCTTCTCCATAAAAATAATATTTCGACGCCAATAGACATAAAAACATACCCTTTCTATTTTTGTATTTTCTTTAAATGTTATTTTCGAAATCAGTTATTATTATTTTTTTGAGAAAATTCCAATTTGGACATTCGGAATTTTCGATGTTTCTCGAAAGCAGTATGACAAAGAAACTTCCATCTGCAGGCTAGATGAAGGCAATATTCGGCTGCATTGGTCCCCCACCGCACCATGTTCTCCTCATTTTAAAGCCTGTATATTTAGGTTATAATATCGACATTGATTAATTAATTAATAATGGCTACTTTTTCTGCTAAGATCGGTACTCAGTAATGTTGGTAGTTCGGATGTGAATGTCTCAAATCTTGATTTGGTAAAAGTTTGTCAACTAAATTAGTCATGTTTTAGCTCTGTTAAATGAGCTAGCTTAATAATGTGAAATTACTAATTAATATATCAAATTTTCAATTAATTTTATTTTATATAAGAAAATGATGAATGTTAGTAAATGTATTTTCTTACGAATAAATTAATTTATTTTTATTAGAAAATGATGATTTATAAATTAAGCTCGTTTAATAATGAACATTAGTAAATGAAATGACTTTTTTCATTCAAACATGATTTTATGTCGTCACTTCCTATATCTTAAGTCTGATCTAGACGTATGAAACAAGATATTGATAATATATTTTTTGAAGTTATTCTTACTTGGGCTCGATTGGGCTGAGAATCACATAATAAATGGGCCACTTCCGGCCCACCAAGTTGGGCCTCTTTATTTGAAGCCCAATAGTTGGCACAAGGCACAAATCCTCTCATAGCACAGCTTATGGAAGTAGGTTTTAAGAGCCTTAGTCCACTATTAAGTTTTATAAATAAACTATAATTAATAGTTCCCTTGTGCTGTAAATTGGGTTATGCCAAAAAATTTATTATAGATTAATCATTTGAGTTATGTGATTAATTACTGATCATTAGAGTAAGACAACTACATCACTAATTGATGCCTAATGGATCAATCATCTAACATAAACTACTCCCACTTGTAGTTATACTTGATGCAGCAATAGATGTATTTCCTCCCTTCCCCGTGAAGTGTTTCCACCGGTTAGAAAACGAAATCCATTGATCGACAAAATGAAATCTCCACATGGGAGCCCACAGTCCACAACTTGATTGACAATGTGAATACTAATTAATACTCCATGAATAGTTGATTCTAATTATGTCTTTTTGGAGATTACATAATGATAAGATAAGTACTTTTGAAAGTAACTATAATAATTGGTTTTGAATTTCACCTATATGTCAATAGGTATCAGCTTATGGGTTTATCCAGAGCGCACCAAATAACAATGTCTGAAAATATAAAATAAATGTTTTGAAAATCGAAAAATCATTTTAGGTATTGTCCGTCTTACTCAAATGAGAATGACAACACGGCAGGAATGACTAACCCGTCCCGATGTCACTCAAAATTCCCAATTTCATTTATCAATATATATCTTCATTAGAATGCTCTTTTGACTGCGTGCAACTATGTAACTTTTTTTCCTCCAAATTCTTTACAAGAATAATTATTTTTTTATCCAATACAGAGATGGAATTTGTAATAACTGACCAATCAAGGGTAAAATTCTAAGTTAGAAAGATAGCCAATGACATATTTTGATTGATGCTGAAAATATTCGATTTTTTATAGGATGTTATGATTGTTTTCATACTAGAATTTATGATTGTTTTCATCGTAAGTGGACGGTGCAGGTTTCTCCACCTTTTTCTATATATATACACCAAATTGGTTTTTCTTTTTTATATATAAAAAGAAGATCAACGCAAAGTATACAAATTGCATGTTTTCTAACTCGAAGTATGCGTGTTTATTAATAAATATCACTTACTTCCAATAATATGAATCATATGATATTAGTATGCCATAAATTGACTTTATTTTCAATTCTGTGAAAATATAATTGGCTTATTCAAGTACACTTTTCATGCAGATTTCCAGCAAAACTTTTAGGATGCCGAAAAGCGGGCACATCTTCAATTTTGACATTAATATGTCATTATTACAATACAAGATATTTCTAAAAACATGTATACTTTGGGCTATATAGTAATATTTACTCTTTTTTATTATTCTAATTTTTTCAAAAAACAGAAAACACGTGGACATTGTTATGTATCAGGTGATTCTGAATCGTGTCTTATATGAGTTGAGTAAGATACATTATATATGATAAATTATTACAAAAAATCAAAAAGAATCCCAAGCCATAATTCTATTTACTGAAATATACAGTAGGTCAATCTGTAAACGAAGTGAAACACAAAATGTAATTGCCTCAAATCAAGGGTGTCAAAGACATATTTTGGAGGGCCACCATTGAATGAAAAGATGGTACCTTTGTGCAAATAAATGGAGCAAGGTGAAGAAAGCTAGTACGAGGAATTCACTTGGTTCGATTACAAGAAATCAGCTTATATCTCCAACTTGGGTGATAGGTTGAAGCTTTTTGAAAAAACCATGTGATATTCCTTAATTGATCCTAAACTAGGAATAAATATGATTGGCAACATCTTTTAATTCTCAAAGAGTAGACTTTCCATATATGGCAATGACGAGGTTTCCTCTTAGTTTCAATTTGAATTCTCTACTGCAGTTTGGCGTAATACATAGATAATCAAAGTACGCGTCTTGGTCAACGATTAGAGATATCAGTCCAATCCAAATTTGTAGGGCTGACCCGATTAGGCTGCTAATTTTAGAGGGTTAGAATTGGAAATTTATAACCCGATAAAATTCTGGTGTGATTAGCCCAAACCTAATTAGCCTAAACCCGATTAACTAATAACCAGAACCCGATGGGTTGGCCCGATGGATTGACCCTAAGTGCAACTATTACATATTTTTCACCTTGTTTAACCACTAATTTGACACTTCAATAATAATTCTAATAAAATTGATAATTACAAAAAATAAAATAAAATTAACCCTTCAATTTATATTTAATATATATATATGTGTGTATATATATATATATATATGCATTATATGCATTAGATTTTTACTACTATAAATAATAATATATAAACGAATTGGAAAATTCAAGTTCACTATAACCAATATTATGAAACATACTTTGAAATTTAACGAAACACATTTGTGTTTCATTTTAATTTTATAATTCTTAAATTATGTTTTTTATCATATCAAGATCTATAATAAGCTATTCTTAAGTTAAATAATTCAATAACAAAAGATTTATCCAACGACATTTTTATCCGATGTCATTTTTGTTAGTTTTTACACTAGTAGTATTTAATCGTGTTTGAGTTTAAGTATATATTCCAAAATTCTTTTAATTAAATATTTTACATTCATCAAGCATTGGAGAAATCATGCATCACGTTTTGGAGAACTTGTTAGGACAGCGTGTGATGTGCTAAACAATTCCTATAACAACGATACTATAAAAATCTTCATTTCGTATTAGAGCACACACTTTGAACGAGCATACCGAAAAATGCAAGTTCTTCTTTACTCATGTAATTGGTTGCATAAATATTTTGATGGTAAGAATTTATTTTTATTATAAAATTATAAATTATCAAACTATATTATATTTTAATATTAGAACTTTTTTAATAAATAATGAAGAATTTGAAGACTATGAGTTCGAAGTGAATTATGAAGTTGAAGCTTCAAAGATTATCGGTGTAAAAGAACAATGTAATTCAAGTATTTTGAGTTTAGATTAATTTCCGAGACTATTTGATTCTATGAGGCAAAACTATTTTTTGAACAATTTATCGTTAATTTTATTTTATGTAATCGTTGACTTTTTTTAGAATGTTTTACACTTTGAACTTTATGCTTGTCATATAATTTATATATTTAATTTTTGTACACATTTATATATTATAAATATAGAATCCTTAAGAACAAAACAAATACATAAATCAATTTATGTTGTTTGCTTATAACCCGATTAGCCCATTGGGCTAGCCCGAAACCCGAATGTTTAGAGTTAGGATTGGAAATTTCTAACCCGATTAGCCCGCACCCGATTAATCCGTAATTCAAGTAGGACTAATCCAAAACCCGATGAATAAAATGATATATTAAACTTTAATTTTATTTTTTTAAAGTCAATTCAAATATAAACTAAATATCAACAATGTTCACAGAAGGTGCCTATAAATGGTAAACAACATATAGGTCCCTCTATATTATTGGGATCATGAAACTTTCAAATTACGTAAAAATCTAAACTCAATTTTTTCATCTTTCCATTTAACCTAGAGATTTATAAAATAATATACAAGCTTTATTATATAATTTGTAAATTTGATGCTTTAGATAGTATAATAATTTTTTAGGTATTAAAATAAAAGAAAATACTAAAAACAAGAATCAAAGTTTTTGTTCGTCATGCGTACGAGATTAATGGAGAATATATAATTGGAGCCATCACACTTGTTCATCTGATTAGAGATATCATTATGCTCCAAAGATATGTTCTAATGTTTTATCTACATACTTTGTTCTGAATTTGATGGTTGTGGATGTTGATCTTAGGCTGAAGGATATTCAAGCACAAGTGTTAAGCCAATTTAGTTTTGAGGTAAAATATCAAACCGTTTTACATGTGAGGAATCAAACACTGACCAAGACTTATGGCCATGTAGACAACTCTTTTCAATTGCTCCTCAAGTATCTTTATATGTCGCAACACTCCAATCCATTTTTTTTTTCTAAAGTAAAGACAAAGTCAAATGGTGTTTTTCACTTTTGTTTCATGGCTATTGCTACATGTAATAGAGGATTTAGTGAATGTTGTCCCCTGATCGTAGCTGACGACACACACTTGAAAGAAAAATAGAAAAGTGTTGTATTTATTGGTACCTCAAAGAATGCTAATGAGCAGATTTTTCCATTAGCTTTCGGAATTGGGGATGTAGAAAGTGATGCATAATGGATTTAGTTCTTTACTCAACTGAGGACGGTGTTTGGACGTCCGAGGACTTGTTGTTTATGTCCGATCAACAATTCAACACCAAGAATGCAGTGAATAGTATCAATCCAGGGTCACCTAATACACTTTATACGTATCACATACAATGCAATTATCAAAAAGTGGGGTCAACTTTTATCTAGTGTCTTCTAACAAGGTGCATGGTCTTATAGGAGACATGACTTTGAGTAGCATATGAAAAATTTGTCATTGTTTGCACCTTGCACGCATAAGAAACTGGTGAGTTTTGATCTAAGCAGATAGGCTCGTTCAAAATGCATTATTCGCCGTTATTAGTTTTTGACTTTTACCGCTGCTAAATGTTTGAACGGACGACTACGATGGGCTAGAAAGTTGTTGGTACGCACCCTTCTGTAGTGTGTTCATAATTTGGTCGGCCAATGATTTGTAAATACAATGGTCAAATATAATTCTAGCTATTATTCTTTAAGCCTTGTTATATTTTGTATTGTCATATCCAATAACACATGAAAATACACGATTAATATCTCTAAAAGGAAAGAAACACATGATTAAAAGAAAAAAAAATTGTGTTATATTTGTATCCATGAATAATTAGTAGTTTGTATTTATTTTCATTTACACATACTTACTGTAAATTGTATATAAAGAATAATCGCAAATAAAAGTTACTAATTACGCCAACTTGCAGTCGTTATTATATGTATTATGTAGATTAAAATATATTGACTACATATAAATAAGTTTACTTTAATGTTGAATGACTGAAAAATAGTCATGAGTAACAATTGTGTAAGGGCATATATTTGAATTGAAAATCAAGAGTAACTTAGAGAAAAGAAAGGAAACATGAAAGTCTTGCCAATGATACTTGAACTATCAACTAAGCAAAGCATATAATTAAGCCCAAAAATTAACTCAATAATAATAAAAATTATTAATATTATTATAATCACTGAGCCCCCTTTAAGCTTATAGTACAAAACCTTTTTAATTTGTTGGTAAATCAAAATCAAAATCAAAATCTTTTGCCTACACCTGCATCAATTTGATGAAGAATTCACTAGGTTGCATCATTTTCTTGAGAAATATAGGAGTAACATTATAACTACATCAATCTTCCACCAAAAGCTTTGTGACTTGTACTTGAATGATGATGCTGATGAAGCTTTCAACGACCTGCATATATAGGGGACGAAAAAGGTAT
The DNA here is from genome assembly GCA_034509125.1 of Monilaria moniliformis. Classification (NCBI taxonomy): domain Eukaryota; kingdom Viridiplantae; phylum Streptophyta; class Magnoliopsida; order Caryophyllales; family Aizoaceae; genus Monilaria; species Monilaria moniliformis. The sequence continues at coordinate 7,837 of JAYDZE010004552.1, forward strand.
TATCTGTCTTATATGTTCGGCAAGATAGATATCACAAAACTTAGCATTATTTATATGGTGAGTATTGATGAAATAAATTAATGCAATCCAATTTGAGTACATACTTACTCGGATGAGCTGAAAGAACACCTTCCATAACTATCTTGTATTCTTTTGTTGCTTACTAATTGAATAGTGTTGATTGTTAAATCCAGAATGATAAAATTCAAATAATTAGCATTTTAATTGCAAATGCATCTAATTTTATATATTTTATACTTGTATTAATTTCTAAAGAATACAACTATGATGTGTATAATATAAATAGTGTGTGGAGATAGAAGACCTCACATTAAAACCACCAAGTCATAAGATTCAAAGCATTGTGAAATCTTTAATTTACCTAGAGTTTTCAAAACATATTTTATTTGTTTCATCATCGATCAATAACATAGTCAATCGAAAAGATTTATTAACTTTTAAGATTTATTAACTTTTTACGTAATGAAGTTCCTGGAAAATAGAGCGGCTAGTCCATCAGGTTTTGGGTCAGTCCTACTCGGGTTACGGGTTAATTCGGTGCAGGCTAATCGGGTTGGAATTTTATCAGGTTAGAAATTTCCAACCCTAACCCTAAACGTTCAGGTTTCGGGTTAGCCTAACGAGCTAATCAGGCAATAAGCAAACCACAAAAATTAATTTATGTATTTTTTATTCTTAATAATTCTATATTCATAATATATAAATGTATACAAAAATTAAATATATAATTTTGACAAGCATAAAATATAAAGTGTAAATCATTCTAAAAACGTCAAAGATTAAATAAAATATAATTAATGATAAATTGTTAAAAAATAGTTTTCCCTTATAGAATCAAAGAGTCTCATAAATAAATCTAAACTCTAAATACTTGAATTACATTGTTCTTTTACACCGATAATCTTTGAAGCTTCAACTTCATAATTCACTCCAAACACATAGTCTTCAAACTCTTCACTATCTATTAAAAAAAATTATAATATTAAAATATAATATAGTTTGATAATTTAAAATTTTATAATAAAAATAAAATCTTACCATCAAAATATCTATGCAACCAATTACATGAGCAAAGAAGAGCTTGCATTTTCGGTAAATTTGTTCAAAATGTGTGCTCTAATACGAAAAGAAGATTATTATACTATCGTTGTTATAAGAATGTTAAGTAAGCACATCACACATCATCCTAACAAGTTCTCCAAATGTGATGCATGATTTCTCCAATGCTTAATGAATATAAAATATTTAATTGGGAGAATTTTGGAATATATACTTAAACTCAAACACGATTAAATACTACTAGTGTAAAAACTAAAAAAAATGACACCTATATAAGAATGTTGTTGGATAATTTTTTTGTTATTGAATGATTTAACTTAAGAATAAGTTATTATAGATCTTAACATTATAAAAAAACTTAATTTAAGAACTATAAAATTAAAATGAAACATAAATGTGTTTCGTCAAATTACAAAGCATGTTTCATAATATTGGTTATAGTGAACTTGAATTTAACAATTTATTTATATATTATTATTTTTATATTAGTAAAAATCTAATGCATATATATATATATATATAAAATATAAATTGAATGACTAATTTTATTTTATTTTTTGTAGTTATCAATTTTATCAAAACTATCATTAAAGTGTTAAATTAGTTGTCAAACAAGACGGAAGAATATGTAATAGTTGACCTAGGACCAACCCATCGGATTCCGGGTTATGGGCTAATCGGGTTCGGACTAATCATGCCGGAATTTTATCGGGCTATAAATTTTCAACTCTAACCCTCTAAAATTAGGAGGTTAGTCAGGCCAGCCCAACGGGTTCGGGCTGGACTGACATCCCTAATTGGGGACATACTTTACGATATCAAACTTATATTTGTAGATATTGTCATAGTAAAAGGCCATGATATAGTAAATTGTACATGATTTAGAAAATTAAAAGAAAAATTTGTATTAGAATAATCTCATTAAATAAAATAAAAATTGAAATAATTCACTTGAATTTATAGTGATAGTACTCTAGTGTGTGTGTGTGAAATAATGCAGGCAGTGTCAAACTATCCAATATGGGCCGAGGCAAATTTGAAATGAAACTAAACAACACTTGCATACGAAAAATGTGTATTCTATAAGAATCTAGCATGACTTATATATCAAATATTAAACCTTATAATATGCAAATATCTTTCTAAAAAATATAATACTGTCTAGAAAATTTGCCTAATAAAAAAATATAAAAAACTACAGAAAAATACTTAACACGCTATTGTTTTTTATATATGTACAAACACACATATATTATGTATGTTGTAATTTGTGGCTGATCACCCATGAGATGCTAAGGATTATTTGGACAAGAGCCCAATTAACGAAAAACAAAGGTGGCCCAAATGATTAGCCTTCTGTGCTTATTTTCTTGCATTATCTGTATATGATAATGGTGATAGCATTATCATACATCGGACAAATTTAAAATTCATTACCAAGTTTTAATTTTACTAATATCTTTCAAATCAAATTTGTCATATAAATTCCATGAGAATACATCTGAGAGAAGCTTCAGATTGGGGCAAAGAGAGGTGAAATGTGTAGAAATTGGAAAGAACATCAACAGCGAATTGCAAACATTGGTGAGAATCCAATGTCCCGAAAGTCTAAGTGTTCCTCCGCGAGGTTCGTCTTTCTTTTCGTCCAAAAAAATAAAAAAATAAAAAAATAAAATTAGGTAAACTTCTCCAACCAAATATGTCATAGTACCAACAAGCCGTTGTGACCCTCTTCTGCCCCCAACGGCCTGACATTCATTCGACATCTCATTTAGAAAGTCGTCGATAAATCTGATAGGATACGCAACCCAATCCCCTGCAAGTCCGGCCCATTTCGCAAGACTGGCCCAATGATAATGCGGCCCAGCC
>JAYDZE010004563.1:0-29004 GCA_034509125.1 Monilaria moniliformis
TAAATTCAGATAAATATATGAAATTGAATAATAATAGAAATTGATGAAATGATAAAAATTGGATTGTGGCTGATTTGAGGCTGGGATAATGATGTTGTGGCTGAAAAGTAAAATAGTGACGTAGTATCTGAAAATTGGGTTGTGGCTAGATTTTTTGGGGTGACTGAGTAGCCTAGTATGACAGACAATCTCGTGCATAAGATGTATGGTACATCTGCCCTAAGTACGAATTATAATTAATAATTCTAATTAAAAATTAATAACTATCATCAGACAAACTCAAGTTTGACGTGACATATTTCAGTTGGCCACATACTTTTATTTAATTTTCATTAAAAAGTAACAAATGGAATTGATAAAAATTAGAGCTCTTCATTATGAGCAGGAATATTGGTTGGCTGACAATGACGGTGGGCGGTCAGTGAAACGCAGCAAATTGCAAATGGCTAGTTTTTGAGGGGATTAAGGTAAAGCTGCAAGCAATCATGTAATAAATTATAATATAATGTTTATTATTAATAATTCAATTCACGAAGTGATAATATATAGTTTCTTGAAGAAATAAAAGGGAAGCATAAAGAGGTTGGGGTGTCGGTGGACATGTGATGTGATGAGTGACGATGCATACCTCAATTTTCTTTGCCTAAACACCTGTCCATTATTTCATAATTTCATATTATTATTCCAATATTTGACCTCATAATATTACTTAATTATATTTTTATCCTCACTCATGTTCTGCAAAATATGGTCTCCTAATTCCTCTCGCATATAATCAAAGATATACTTAAATATTTTGTATCACAACATCATGTGTCACATGGTTTGAGAATTTTATTTCGAAAAATGTATATTAGAGTGGCGCTAGTTTGGCGCGAAACACATGGCGCCAATCTTCGCCGGAAATCTGACGGTGATCTGCCGTAAGTTTTAGTAATGGATTGTCCGTCGTCAGTCCGTCGATGATTAGTGATAGAAGAAAATCCGTCGGTAAATCTGGCTGTAAATTGTGTGTTTTTTGTAGTGATTAATTTACCTGTTCAAATTATGAGGCAGTTAGTTTTCAAAAATGTTAAAAGTTAGATAGGGTTACATTTTGACATTTAAAAGTAAGATCCACAAGAATGTGTATTATAAATTTCCTTCAATTATAAAAAGAATAAGAAAAATTGTACTATAAGTTTAGAATTGGCATGAAATGAATGATGAAATATTGTTTGGGTTTTATCATTTCTTATTAAATCCCATTTCAGTACTTTATTTGGTAAAGTTGGATTTGTATTTTTTTTTATCATTTATATATTAAGACTTTGCACTTTATATTCAGTATTCATATATATAAATGAAAGGACATTTTTTTGAGATAATAAATGAGAGGAGTATAATACTCTCTCCGTCTACTAAAAATAGTTATGTTTTTTCATATTGATTCGTCCATCAAAATTAGTTAAATTTCATTTTCAAAAACTTTCACACAACAGTACACTTATCACTTTTTATCTCTCCAATCACTTTTTCTCCTCATCTCTCTAACTTTATCAATTGCGCATTAAAACTCGTGTCATCCACTAATAGGACTATTTTTAGTGGACGAGAGAGTATATCATTAGAGCATCTTCAAGAAGTATACATTTCCAGGAGACTTATCTTTATTTACAGTAGAATATAAATATATACTCATCTCCAACCATCTACTCTAATTTATACCAAAAAATGAATATTACAGAATATTATTGATTTATTTTTCTAATCTTAATATGTGAAACTTAAGTAAAACTCATTTTTATACAGAACTAAAACATTATTCACATATATATAAACAAAAGTTTGGGATTAAAATATAGCACTCCTCCAGAAAGAAAAAAAAAGTATCAATAATAGAAATTTATGAAATAAAAAAAGTTGTTGCCTATAACCGAAACCATAATCAAACCTGGCCTTATAGTGGCAAGGCGTTGACAAATAACCATGAGATTTCCTTGACACTGACATGTCATCTTCTTTGCATTTGTTAATTTATAGATATTTCAATTCTCAGAACAAACAAACGTAATTACATTTTTATCAAATAAGCAAGCCATTCTGTTATTTTATTTTGTGACATCTATATTCGAGTAAGTATTATTTTTATAATAGTTATAAAGTTATCATGTTTTACGACCTCCTCGTATGAGGACGTATGTGTTAAAACATATTATACATGTTGAATACGAACGATTTCTATGATTCTAATAATACTACTCGATGATCCCAAAAGACATTCATGGCATGCATGTTTGTTTTCGGTAAGTTCGACTCTGAAATATTATGAACACAAACTTATGACAGACAGATCCAAGCCACCGTGTGTTTCAACATACGATGTCGTGTTTTCACATAAGTGACACAACAACACTAACAGATCCGAGCGGTAAACCTCCTCTATGTAAGGAGAGAAGTTTATGGTTCAATCTCCGTTGTTCCCCTTCCCTCAATTCAAAATATCCAACTTACAGAGATTGTCTGATGAGTCGGACCGTGACGCGAGACTGCCCCCTATTCTGAACAGAAACCTGAGATTTCCCGAGAGCTTGGACAAGCTGTATGAGGCTGATAATAAGGAGAGAGATACATCTGTAGAGCAACTTGCACACACCAACCAGTTCAGGTATAATGCTAAAACGTGTCCATCGTTACATTGGAATCCCGTGCTCTCTGAGCTAACATGGAGTCGTTTGAAACTAAGTTCCTAGATAAAGCTGCTATTCCCGGCCAACCAGATAGAGGCTGCACGGTTACACAAGTCGAAGAAGTGAAGATATTGATATGGATGCTACCTATCTTTGCCAGCACGATCATAATGAATACGTGCTTGGCACAGCTGCAGACATTGTCAGTAGTCCAAGGATACTTCATGGAACCTCACTTGGCCACACCGAACATTCCCACTTCTTCGATACCCATCATCCCTTTACTCTTCATGGTCATTCTCCTTCCACTCTACGAGTTCCTCTTCATCCCATTTGCCCGAAAGATCACAGGCCATCCTAATGGAATCACTCAGCTCCAGAGTATGGGCGCAGGGCTGGTCCTGTCTATAATCTCAATGGGGATAGCCGGTCTGGTTGAGGTGAAAAGAAGGGATCAGGCTCTCAAGGACCCGTTCAAGCCGATTAGTCTTTTCTGGCTCTCGTTCCAATACGTAGTCTTTGGGATTGTGGACATGTTTGCAATGATGGAATTCTTCTATAAAGAAGCTCCGTCTGGGACGAGGTCTCTTTCCACATCTTTCGTGCTACTGTCACTGTCTTTTGGCTATTTCTTGAGCACCGCCTTTGTGAACATTGTGAATGCAGTCACAGAGAAGGTTTCAGGTGACAAACAAGGCTGGCTGCAGGCACTGGAGATGGAGCCTCCCTTGACAAGCTCAACTACTTCTACTGGTTTCTAGCCATCCTTAGCACCCTGATTTTCACCAACTATGTCTAATGGGCATCGTGGTACAAGTATAGATCAAAAGTAAAAGAGTCCGATGAAGACAACTAATCCTTGGGAGTAATATCTAGTCCTGCTACATAATGTTTCAGCAACTATTGTAATAATCAGCCTGAACTATTGTGAAGTTTTGACTATTGTTTCGTAACTTATTAGTATTACAGAATTGGATCCTACTCAATAAAATTCAATGTACCTTTTTGCCCTTGAATTGAGTTTAGCTTAGCCAGGTGTTTAGCCCAGTGGCCAGCCTAGCAAAAACAGAGTTCATGTCCAAGTAATCTTCTGAAGAAACCATAATTCACATATATGATCATAATCAATTGGGGCCTGATAACAACATTAAAATCACTTCTAGATAGCTAAAGTACAAGACATAAGTCATAGAATAGATATGTTTGTTAACTATAATTCCTTAAACCAACTCTTTCAGGATTATAAGTACAGTTTCTTTCTCCTTATGATTCTTACTTATCCCTTCTCCCTTTCTTGGGGGAGGGGGGTATAGAATTCGTTGATGAATTCACACAGCGAGATAAGAAAATGGATGTAAGTTGTAACAGCTATTACAAAATGAATTTTTCTCTAAAAAGATACATGTTGTACATAAGCAAAAATGGATACAACCTTGTCCACGACTTACTTGTAATGAGAGAATGTGAGGTAGGGAGGCTTACTTGTGCTCTCTCCAGTAGCTTAATGCACAGCCAAAAAGCATGAGGAACCACATTTGAACCTACTTCCAAACTTGGGAGCCTCAGAGGAAGAAGAAGATTCCTCATTTGGAGTGGTGTTTGTTGCTTGAGATTTTTGTGTAGTATAACCTCCTTGAGATCATGAAACATGTGCTTGCATTTTATGTAAATGACCTCAATCACTCGGAATTACTTTCAACATCATCGCATTGTTGGTCCAAGCAAAAGTGTCAAGAAATCAGCTTCCTTTTAAACGAATATCTTCTATATTTCCTCCTTTACCATATAAGCAAATTCTACGAAGGATGGCAAACAACTGAAGAACATGATGAATCGCCATCCAGAAACCACAAATTTACATGTGCAAGTTGCTTCTGTAATACACCTAACTCTATATCAGAAGACCAGATAACAAATTTATCATCCCTATATGAGGATGAGTTAGCTTGAATAGCACCAAAATCCAAGCCAAGGTGCACCTCATCAATGTTCTTAAATTCGACACTCTGCTTTTCCAGTAATCTCTCAACAGCATAGAAAAAAATAGGCGCAGAAACTGATGGTTTTCCCAAAGTCTCTACCGATGAAGCAATCTTGAAAGGGAAATCGCCAGCCCAAATCTTCAAAGTAAAGGATGAGCTCCGAACAAAAAGAAGCCTACTAGCCTTCCCGACATACAAGTCATTTGTGCGGTCAAAGGTATCCAAAAATGATTTGTTATTACGTGGAAGCATGTTTCCATCAAGCACCCAGGTGCTGTAACCAAGTTCCAAATTTTTTCTAGTCACAGATGCCACCACTAGAATTTCTTTGAATAGTTCTATCGTTGAATCTTGAAAGTTGACAGACTTGGAAAGTTTGCTGAAGTCAGAAAAGTTGCTGGCATCAATGACTGGGTACCCCCTTCTTGCAAGATCAATCAAAAAATCAGACGTTGGGCCAACCAAGATGTAGTTTCGAATATTCAGCCCCTCAAAGTGGCAGAGCATATTCCTGACAACCATATCTGGTACTCTAAACAGACTCACAAGTAAAACAGATTTTTTGTGTTGTACGGATTGAAGAACATTTCCAAGTTCATGTGAAGTCGTCACGATTCTGTTGGTCATTACTTGTCTGAAGCAGAAATCATACCACTTAAGATCCTTTAAAGGATATAGTTCCAGTACGTTGAAATCGACCAAATTTTCATCCAGTAAGTAAGAATCAGGTCCTGCTGTTTTGCCGTAATTGACCCCTGCATCCCTATGAGAGACGCTCAATGCTCTCTCATTATGAAAATTGGTATAGATATTAAAGTATCCACGAGAGTGAATAAATTTTATAAACCATGGAGTCCAGATTTTCTCTCCCAGCTTCTTGTACCACCCGTTTGTTACCTGAAGTCATATCATAGATCAAATACAAAATAGACTAAACACCGCATCAATTACAAAGCAAAGTAACGGAAGCAGAAAAGAAGAATGTGATTAATGGAAAAAGTTACCATTCCGTCTAGGAAAGGCTTCACGCCTTTGGACTTATGCATGTCGTACCACAGCCGGAACTCTTTCCAAGGTCTTGGGAACAGAAGCTGGCCCCAGGTTCCAACAAGCTGATACAAGAAAATCCGAGATTCACTATCTAATTGCATTTTGTTTCCATGTTTACCTGCCAAGAGCAACCAAAGCAAATGATGAATAAAAAAGGAGAATTCTAACAGTTACAAACTTAGCACTGAAATAAGTGACATAGAAACTGAAAGTGATGAAGCAAGTAAAGATGAAGTGGGAACACATATTCTAAAATATCAACTGCAACGTACACTTGTATAATTGATAAAAGTGAAGCATACAAAGAAAATGGGGGTCAAATTTTGTGCTTGATGTATGCATATCTTAAAATTGCTTTTCTACCAGGGAAACAAGGGAATACCAGACAAGAGATATAACAGAGTGAAAACGACCTACAGAAACATCAAATAATTTTCAAGTGGAAAGCGGCAAAAACCAAACCATCTTCTCACTCGTGAATCAGAAATGTAGGCAACTGCAGCAACATAAAATGCTTCTCGACAAAGGATTACCGAAATCCATTTACATGGGACAATCATAACTCTTAAATGAATCATAAACACATAACAATAGCATAAACTCTGTGGAGACATACTTTCACTTGAGCAAGGTATTTTACACGAAATGCAAGCCAATATGCATACTTTTTTAAAAGGTTGGTCATGGCTACTAAAATGTCGGGCCATTTTACAGATTACAATCGGTAAAAAACAAATCACATCAATCTCAACTGCACATACACACATAATCAGAAGAATGAAGAGAACTACCTGGCACAAACCTCGGCCGCTGCAGCGACGCCCCATAAATGGAAGGACTGAAATTCGTGGCATTATAGTAATAATTCAAGATCACCGCCTTCAGAAACCTACCACACCATACACAGATTCAAGATATCGGCTAAACATTTATTCCACTTAAACAAGAAAAGTATACAGCATGCTATATACAAACAAAATCAAATCCCCAAACAATCAAGAAGACAAAAAGAAACCTGTAATAAAGAGGCGAAACCTCGAGATCATCCTCAACAACAAATGCAAACTCATGATCGGAAGCAGGCCACCATGCTTCGAGCCACTGCGCCTGCAGCCCAGCATTGGAAGTCCGGTAATGCACCAGCTTCTCTCCGAATCTCCAATCGAACCCATCAACGAAATCAAGAATCCGGTTGGAAAGGTTCAATCTTTGGTCCGAATCGGCAGGCCCAGTTGCAGAATCTTGAGGGAAATGGTCGATGTAGATGTGGAGATGAACTTTGTCGGCGGCGTCGTAGTGGGCTTTGGCGAGAGAGTTGAGGCAGCGGGAGAGAGAGGAGAGGCGGTTGAAGGTGAGGACTTTGATGAGAAATGTGAAGTTGGAGTGAGGGGATGGGGATGGGGTTGGGAGTGAGTGGAGAGGCGAGTGGATTTGGGGGTTGGGGGCGGAGGGGGAGAGGAAGAGAGAGGAGAGAGAGAGGAGGAGGAAGACGAGGAGGACGAGCAGCGAGAGCTGTCTTCTGCTTTGAGGGGCCATCAGTTTGCCGCAACTATGTCATGATCGGAAATAGTGATGTATATGTTGGGAAATTCTATGCTCGCACGAGGTAATGTTCAAGATTCAAATAATAATTATGAAATCAAATCGAATCGATAATACTTTGAAGACAACAAAAAGGAGGAATAAATCATTGTCGTTTCAATAATGAAACTAGTATTGCAACCGTAGTATATGTATGTAAAACTTCACATACATACCCAAAATAAATACAACTATAAAGAGTAATATGCTAGGAGTATAATATATGAATTCTTGTTTACAAAAATAGTTAAAGAAGATCATTGACTGCAAGTGGGTTTCCAAGAATAAAGAAATATGTAACTTGCCAAGGACATCAAGTATAAGAGTCGATTAGTTGCTAGAAGATTTCATTAGCAAGCATATTTCTATCAGTGTTGCTACAGACTATAGCACATCAAGATTTAGAACTTGAACAACGCAATGTCAAGACAACTTTTTCTACACAAAGAGTTAGAAAACGAGATATATATAACTCTGCTAAAGAGCTTCCAAGTTATCGAAAAAAGAGATTATTTTTGCAAGTTGCAAAAGTCCTTATATAGATTGAAGCACTCTCCAAAGCAGTGGTATATGACAAATTTTTGCTACAACAGGAGTCCATATGATAGTTTTGTATACCATAATCTATTTGTTATTGTATGTGGATGATATGATAGCTGCAAAGAACAAATTGGATATTCAAAAGCTGAAAGATCTCATCAGTGCTGAATTTGAGAATGGGGATTATAGGGATAGAAGTCAAAATAAGCTCTTTCTATCACAGAAGGGCCACACTCAGAAGATCTTGTCCAGATTTGGTATGTTTAATGTTAAACCTATAGATACTTCAAGTGCTGCAGATAATCATCTATCTATTGCTTTTGTTCCAAAATATGATGAGGAAAAATAATACATGTCTGAGTTTCCTACGCTAATGGAGTGAGAAGTCTGATTTGCATTAGACCGGATCTTGCAGTTGTTAGTGTTGTTAGTAGGTTCATGGCTCAACCTGAAAGTGAATATTGGCAGACTTTGAAGAGAACTTTTCGGTACCTTAGAGATACATCTGATGTTGATTTGCTTTATGCAAGTGATACGTTTATCTCTCTCTTATCCGATCATTCGGACGGATGGACGTCCATGACGATTTTACAGTGACCATCAGAAAAAATTAGCCGTCGGGACCCAACCCCTACATCCGCCACTGCTTGTGCATAATCTTACAATCAACAACCATTCAATCAACCCAAAAATATGTGAGTCAATGGATGCAATTGGTGATGATTAATTAATATTAATAATTAGGATTTTGTAGTTCTAAATAGGATTTCACTATATTTTTTTATTAAGGTTTTGAATAAAGTTTATTAATTTTTGTAATTAGAATTTATTAATCATAATTAATGCTACGTCTGCAGGATGCACTGGATATATAGTCCATAAACCTCTAAATAAAATAAAAAATAAATAAAAAAAGAGAGAAAGTTATGACGTCGGGTAAAAACATAATGTTACATATATTGATGAAACAATAAATTTAAGGTCAACGTTAGAATAATGAGATTCCTATTTATAGCCTAGTATTTAGTTACAAACATTTATAATTCCAAACTTTAAATTACGTTACCCTTTGGGAAGTAATTCCTCTATAAATGTCACATGCAACTTATATATTTATACATCATACACTTTAATATTTCATAAGTTATTTTTTAATAATAATATAGTACTACTTGTTTATGTGTATGCGTGCATGGTTTTAGGGTTCGGGATTTAGAATTTACGGTATTTGTTTAAAAATTATAGGTTATATATAGTTGTGTATAATATTGATTACGATTTTTGATAATATTTTTTCAAATTAACGCAAATAGTCGAGTAAAAAAAAAAAGAAAGAGAACACAAATAATTATTTTTTCGAACTAAATAATTATATAACTCTTATTAATTCAGTGATTCGCCATTATTTTATTGGTTGAGAATATTAAGCTATCAGACAATTAATTTGATTATGATAAACATATTGGCAATTGAACTTTCTTTCAATCCCTAAATTAGTATTTTATATTTTCATTTATGTCAAACATATTTCATATATTTGGTTTATGATTTTTTATAATTTTATATGTATTTGATCTTTCAACGTGCAAAATAAATGTCAATGTATCACTATATGATATCTACGTAATTTACGTTTGTGACTGTCGAACTACATGACATTTTAATACATGTTATTCACTCATCAATATATTTATACAATAAATTATAAAATCAAATACCTAATTATATTAATTAACAAAAAACATAATAATAAAACAAAGCACCCTATTTTTCATTGCTGTTGCACCAACCATTTTATTGTTAGTATATTTCAAAATATTATATTTGCACACGTAATCTCCAACCAATATATATATATATATATATATATATTGTATATACTACTCGTATCAATAAAATAAGCTACCAATATAAAAAAAAAAAAACAAAATATTATGGCAACTTCAAAGAAGACAAAGATATTAAAATAACCACATATTTGGTTAATCACAATTTCATTTTCTTCCCAAGAAAGTCTAAAAAAAAAAAAAAATCATTTTGCCACTTCAAAACTATTAGTTGACTGAAATCTTAATTTATTTGTTAATATCTTTTGGAATCTTGAAACTCTAACAACTATGACAATGATTAAGGAAACACTATAATTTGCCAGTTGAGAAAATAAAAGTTAAAAGTAAATTGTGATGTTGAAACTCCATCAATCACAAATGAATTCCGTGGCCTATATATTATAGGTGTTGTGAAAACAATGTAAGAGGTGACAACCTGCGTAATCACACAGTTTTTGTCCGGAAAAAGGTAATCTTGCAAAAGATTTCAACTTCTTTCATCAGCATTATCATTATTTTAAATTTTCGTTATTCTTGTAATCTATAAACAAAGAACAAATTTTTTGTTTGATGGCAAAGTAGACTAGGCCAAAAGACGTGTTGGAAAGCTTTCCGGTGGCGGTGGCAGTATATGTTGGCCATATATGTGTATGTTTGAGTGTTTAATGTGTGTAAGCATGTAGAGTCAGAGAAGAGATATAATTAGGGCGGCTTTTTCTTTCTTCATTTGGCTTTTAAAAAGCAAACAAGAAGGCTATTATTTCCATTGCCTTTATCTTTCTTCTCTCAGTTCTCTGCCCCTTCCTACATTCACACACGCTCTCTCTCTACATTTTCAAAAAGTGCTGTTATTTGAACACCAAATCTGTTGTTTATTTCTACTTTTTAGGGGTCAAACATCCTATCCAGTTTCTTGTACTGACATGATCTGTGAGTAAATTCTTGCCTTGTTTTGGTTTATGTTTGCTAAATAATGTCTTTGTTTGTGTGTGTTTCTTTTTTTCCTTTAAATTTTTTGTTTTCCTCTTGTTCTTGTTATGAATCATCATCATTTTCTTTTTCATGTCTCTCTAGAATTGGTAATTTGTTTAATGTTTTCAACGCTCTGCATCATGAGCTTTATTTGCTGTCTCCATTGAGATGATTTTTTGGGCCAAACATCAGTACTTTTTTTGAGGCGAGGAGTTGTGTATGGCTGTTTGATGTTTGGTTGCTCATATTTGTATTTTGGGGACTGATCATCACATTTGAGTGCTATATGATAAATTGAGATGTAGTTGATGTTACACAGAGAACAGAAATACTATATTTCGGCTGTTAGTTTTTCTTTTACCTCAACTTTGATTTCTTTTTGGACCTTCTCCTCAATTATTTTTTGTATGGTTAAATTGAGAATGGTGTATGAATAATTTTTGAATTCATGTGCTATAAATATTGATTAATGTAATATGCATAAGATAGAACCAGTCTGGTTAGAACAAAACCCAGAACCAATCTTGAAAAGCTATATATACACATATATATGTATGTAATAATGTATATATCGTTTGAATTGCTCGTGGGATTCAGTCAGTTCATATTTTGTTAAACCTGAGGTATAAAAGTTTAGTACTATGTAAATCTAAATGCATTACCTATTGCAAACATTTCTCTGCTTTGGGTCTTAAATCTTAATATCGTGAGTAGACTAATTAAGTTTCTTTATTTGTATATTTATTTTCACCAAGACACTGTATTAGTGCTGAAAATGTATTTCTCTTTACTGCATCTAGGAAAATTCAACCATGACGAGGTTAACCCATGATTATAGCTGTACAACGCAAAAGGATGCAGTCTCTCCAGTGTCTACTGATGTGTTTTTTGCCTCAAGTCGTTTTCCACATTATAAAATTGGTGCCAACAATCAGATCGTGGAGGTTAAAGAAGATGCTGAGATGTCATCTATGAAAGATATGGTTGCGCGAGAAACTGCCCTGTTGCTGGAACAGCAAAAACGCCTCTCAGTGCGCGATCTTGCTAGCAAATTTGAGAAGGGTTTGGCTGCTGCTGCAAAGCTATCCGATGAGGTCCTCTCTTGTTTGAACTGGTCTTGCTATGTATCTATATTTTGAATTGTATGATCTGTAAGCGGCTCTCTGTTGAAGGCAAAACTTATATCTGTGTTTCGTTTTAATACTTAAATATAGCGTTGCTTGTATTTTAAAGTCGATTGTTTTTGGGTTCCAGGCAAGGCTCAAAGAAGCAGTCTCACTGGAGAAGCACGTGCTTTTAAAGAAACTCAGGGACGCACTTGAAGCTCTTAGAGGGCGCGTAGCTGGCACAAACAAAGATGACGTGGAAGAAGCTATAGCTATGGTTGGTTATTCTCAATCTCCAAATGGTTTTTGGTCCTTTCGCTGCCTTCATGCCTAATTGATGTAGATGCCACAAACTGTTATTTTGTGTCAATGCTTCACTATGTTCAGTTTAGAGTTTAAGTCGTCTGTGTCTTATTGTCTGGCCTACTTTGATGCATTTATATCAAAAGTGTCTTCCTCACCAGTCTCATTTGTCGATATTTTAATGCTTATAGGTTGAAGCTCTAGCAGTTCATTTAACTCAGAGAGAAGGAGAGCTAATTCAAGAGAAGGCTGAAGTGAAAAAGCTTGCAACTTTTTTGAAACAGGTGAATTTCTGTATATGTTCTTCGTTTATGAACCCGTTTCTTTCCATTACACTGGAACAAAAGCTGAAAAGTATCACTGTTAGGCTTCTGAAGATGCTAAGAAACTTGTTGATGAAGAAAGAGCTTTTGCACGGGCTGAAATTGAGAATGCTAGAACAGCAGTCCAGAGAGTAGAAGAGGCTCTCCAGGAACATGAGCGAATGTCACGAGCTTCAGGAAAACAGGTTCCAATAGATATTCTTTATCCTTGATTCCAAATATAAAAATAAAATAAAATAAAATAAATAGAAAAGCTGATCGGTAGAAACTTGTATTGTTAGCTTTTAAAAGATATCATGCTCTATTATAGACCCCCAGTAGCATGTTGATTTGTGCTGTTTATCTTTCTGTTTCCATAACCAGGACTTGGATGAATTGATGAAGGAGGTTCAAGAGGCTAGACGAATCAAAATGCTACATCAACCTAGTAGGGTATTACATCTGTTTCATTTATTCTTTCTATCATGGTGCAACAATAGTTTCAGTCAATACAATATTTGCATGCTTGACCGGTTCACTTTTGAAGTATAACTAAAAAAAATCATGGTGTTATTCCTATAACAGATAGCTTTAAAATATATCATAATCTAGAAGACATGTAATTTTATACCAGTTACATGATCAAGTACTTAAGCTTTTAGCTTTTTGGAGTCTTTTCTTGTGAAGATGCTCTTTTAGATTATGACATCAGTACTTTTATCTGTAACATATGTATTGTATGTGTGTGTATACATGTATGTATCTCACTCAAGAAATGTGTCCGTTCTTCAGGTCATGGATATGGAACATGAGCTTCGAGCATTGAGGATCCAACTTGCTGAAAAGTCGAAGCATTCGCTACAGCTTCAGAAGGAGGTATTTTTTTAGATCTTACTTTTTATCTTAGTACATCCTTTCGTATATGTTATATTTCTAATTATCCGTTGGGAATGGTTGGCTTTTCCAATTGGTGGCTTTTGTTCATTAATGCCAAAATTTGACGGCTTAACTCATTTCAGTTTGGGTAAAATATTACCATTAGGCTGTTCTTCTAAACATGAAATACTTAAACTTATATATAATCTTATTACTGAAGAATTTTCAACTGTGCTACCACATGGTTTGACACACGGCTTAGGATTAGAGTTCAAAGTGCAAGTTCTATGTGGTTGATCGGAAACAAGTGCTTGCAAATTCTGTAGATGGAAGGGTTGCTAAGAAAGGAATCCCCTATTAGGAAATGGAACCTTATAGGCTATTCCAAATCCAAAAGTAAACTAAGAGTCTTCACTTTTACGCTGAGTGAATATTCGGGTGCAATAAGTTTGCAGTTACTACTGCTTCAATTGCATATTTATGAATTTTGACATTCTCCTGCTAATACTCCATTTGTCAGGATTTTATTCTTTAATATGTCTAAAATTTCAAGAAGTATGCTTCAAGTTTCAATCATAAATGTTCTTTTCGTGAGTGTTTGCAGCTGGCGATAACCAGGAAGGGCGATAAAAACACGCCCAATTTGTATGACATAGATGGCACCGAGGCACTAGGTTCATTTTTGTTTATACATCGATGTTCTGATAGTGCTCCGGAACTTTCAGAATGTGCAATTCAATGGTATCGTTCAATGCCTGAGAGTGGCAAGAAGGAGCTTATATCAGGTATCTGTGCTCTGCTTAACTGTTTGCTGTTGTACTTGTTTGCACCTTCAAAAGGTCGTTTGTATTATAGAGTATCAGCCAATAAGTAAAGACGGCAGTGCACTGTTTTTAGCAAAACCTGCTATATCTAGATGTTTATCACGTGTCTTGCTGTTGCACTTGAACTTCTGTTTTGCATTTGTTTCTACTGCACACTACTTTTCTATTACTATTTGTCAATAGTCTGACTCTATGCATAGATGTTTATTGATTATAACTGGCTGTTTACAACGACAGGGGCCACCAAATCTGTATATGCTCCCGAGCCTTGTGATGTTGGACGGATACTTCAAGCTGAGATTTCGACTAATGATCAAGCAACTACGGTAGCAACCTCTGGACCTATCGATCCTGGTTTGTCAGTATTACCTTTTGTGTTGTTACACTTGGTGCTTCTCGAATATTGAAAACTGACCTTGTTTTCTGATTGCAGCGGCAGGACTGGGAAACTATGTAGAAGCACTTGTGCGAAGGCATGACACTGAGTTCAACGTATGTAATTCTTGCATTTCCATGGCAAAATTTGGTAGTCAAACTGCTATTTGTTTGTTTGATTTCTGTGGTGGCTGAATCCTCTCTTTTGGAAACATTTCCATAAAAACGTAATCCTGTTCTGTTGTCAGAATATTTTAATGCATCTTTGGCATGTTGGGGTCCCATATTGTTGATAAGAAAGATGGATTGTTCTTTTACTTTCATGAAAAGCCTTGCAGGTAGTCGTCATCCAGATGAATGGTGCAGATCATGACTCGCACGCCATCCATGTACTGCATATCGGAAACATGAGAATGAAACTTTGCCGAGCCAAGACAACACTGGTGAAGGAATATTATTCCAATTCAATGCAGGTATTCATCTTGTCCTTGTTTGACTCATGTTGGCGGCTTTCATCTCAACTGTCGGGTGTGTTTACTTTTCATGATTGAAAATTGACTAATTTTATTTCCGTTACTAGGATTTCTCCAATTCCTTCTTTTCAACTGGATAAGAATCGAGCAAAATCAACACAATTATTAAGAGTCGTCACGGGTCTTGGGATAACCAAAACTCCAATCCTTCAAAGTAAACAAGGGATTAACCTATACTATTTTTATCTATCAAAGCTAATCCTCAAAAGTAAACGCCCCCTTAGAGACCGAATTATTTTATCTAATATTAATTTCGTGTTATATTTCCTTTGCTTAATGGGGGACTATTAGGGTGTGTGTCACACAGTGTACTATCAAAACAATCATATTCTTCAATGACTAAGTGGGCGTTTACTTTTGAGGATCAGATTAGATGGATAAAAGTAGTATAGGCTAATCATTTGCTTACTTTGACGGATTGAAGTTTTGAAATATTCCAAGGTCATTGGTAACTCCTATCATTTGAGCTAATTTTGCTTGATTCATATCCCACTGAAAATGAGGGATTGGAAAAATCCTAGTAATGGGGATAAAAATACTCGATTTTCTATCTTATCAGTCATGAAAAGCAAACGCTCCTAAATGAATTACTATTAGCTTAGAATCAACCAAATCACTACGGCTTCTTAGTTTCAAGTAGCAATTTGTCAAATCCTCGTTGCTACTCAAAGTTTGATGTAAAAAACATCGACACGATTGTCTTGGTGTGCTCAGCTGTGTGGAGTTAGAGGTGGTGGGAATGCTGCAGCACAGGCCGCATACTGGCAGGCGAAAGCAGGGCATTCCTTCGTATTAGCATTTGAATCGGAGCGAGAAAGAAACGCAGCTATCATGCTTGCAAGAAGATTTGCATTCGACTGTAATGTAAGCATCAGATTCTTGATTTATCCATCTCAGGGGACCCATTATGATGCTCTTGTTTTAACTCGTAATCCTCGTTGTTACACAGATTACGCTAGCTGGGCCGGATGCAGGAACTTGATCGAGCGACCTGACGATGTTGCAGGAAATGTAACCTAGAGAGACAGGCCTTGATGCAGTCTTTGTAAGAGCTGACTTGTTGTGGACTTGGCTCCTTTGTTTGGTCCATCTTTTGGTGTCAGTTGCTTGGCCCTTTTTCAGTTGCCTTGATCTGATTTTCTTGCTATTTTTCTGTTTTCTTGATTTTTAACCATCCTTTTTTCATTTTACGTTGAACTTGGAAGAGAAATGGTGATTGTAAGCAGTGTTGAATCATCTGCATTGTAAATAAACAGGTTTTGAGTTCTGTATTGTGGTGAGAGTTGGGTTCAATGCAGTTATGAGAGTGTACATAAGTACATAACTTTTGCATTAATTTAGAACTATTTTTAAATGTTGTAATTATGGATGTCAATGAGGCAAATCCATCAAATTTCGGGTCAGTCCTATTCAGATTGTGGGACAGCCCTATTAATTAGGCTAAAATTGCAAGCATATAAAAAATTAAAGATATAAATCACATGACAGTCATAAAATTCAAAATTTAAAAACATTCCAAAAAAAATAAATTCAAGATTACATAACATAAAATTAATGATAAATTGTTTAACAAAAATTTGGCCTCATAGAGCCAATGTGTCACATAAATGAATCTAAAAATCTAGATACTTGAATAATATTCTTCTTCTACATCGATAATCTTTAAAGCTTCAATTTAATCATCCACTTCGAGCTCATAGTTTTCAAACTCTTCACCATCTATTATAAAACTATAATATTAAAAGATAATATAGTTTGATAGTATGAAATTTTATAACATAAATAAAATCATACCATCAGAATATCCAAGCAACCAATTACGTGTGTAAATAAGAGCTTGCACTTTTTCGAAAATGGATATATTTCTGTATTTGTTAAAACGTGTACTCAAATACTAAAAGAAGATTATGTTACTATTGTTATAGAAATGCTAAGCACATCACACGTCATCCTAGCAAATTCTCCAAAATGAGATGCTTGATCTCTTCAATGCTTAATGAGGAAAAATTATTTATATTTATAGAATGTAGAATATGTAGTTGATTTTTTTGGAATATATACTTAAATTCAGACAAGATTAAATATTACTAGTATAAAATTTTAAAAAATTTGACATCTGATAAGAACAGCGGTTGATAAATTTTGAGTTGTTGAATGAATTAACATTTAAGAATAGGTTACGATGGGTCTTGACATGTTAAAAACCTAATTTAAGATTCGTAAAATTAAAATGAAATATAAACACATTTCCATAAACTTTAAAGTATGTTTTAGAATTTAGAATATTTCTTTTAGAGAATTTGAAAATTTTCAATTTGTATATACATTAGATATAAATTGAAGGGTTAATTTTATTTTATTTTTGTGTAGTTATTCATTTTATTTAATTTATCATTGAATTGTTTGAATCAGTTGCCAAACAAATCGAAAAAATAGACAATAGTTGTATTTAAGGTGAGCCCATCAAGTTTCGGGTAAACCCTACTTGAATTACGGGTTACTCTGGTGCGGGTTAATCGGCTGAATTTTATAAGATTAGAAATTTTCAACTATAACCCTCTAAATTTAACCGACTATTTAGATCAGCCTGTAGATTTCGAACTGAACTGATATCCCTAATTATAATGATGTTATTATTGTTGAATTTGTAACAACATTAACACTACCAAAATCTTCTAGTCATTAGAAAACTGAAATGGCATGCCCAGCAATGTGACATTCTTAAAGTGGGGCTACATAGTCTAGATATTAAAGATTTGCTGAGTATTAGATTCACCATGTCTCAATCCCACAATAATCAAGGGTTAATATTACAATAAACCGAAAGATTTTTGATATTTTTGCAACGAATGAATATCAAATTATATTTTTCTCTTGCTTTTCTTCAAAAAAAATGTTTTTTTTTTAAATTTTAGTGAATCTTTTAAATTTTTTTAGAAGCGTCATTTTCAAAATAAAACTAATGTATTACGAAATTAAAAAAAGTCGTTGTGACTCAGTCCAAAGATGGAAAAGTTAGCAAATTAACCTCCATTATTTAATGTTGACGTACGTCTAACGAAAACTTCCATATCAATGACAAAGCAGCCATTTTTATAAATTTATTGTTATTCCAAAATAAATAAAAATAAATATGAAAAGTAAAACGTAAAATACTAAAAATAGTGCTCAAGTCGATGATCTAGTTAGTTGATTTTATTTTATTTTTTTGAAAATTCTAGTTAGTTGACTTGACCAATTTACAATATTGTGCTGAAGTTGTCATTACATCAATGAATATTAATCACACAATTCAAACTCAAATATTCTCATCAAGAAGCATTCATATTATCTATTTCGAGTAGCAACATATAAAATTATATTCGATAAATTGAGAAATTTTAATCTCTTCTGTATAGTTTGCAAACTATTGCATAAGAATGAGAGTTTACCCAATACGCACCGAAAGTCGCAGGTGCAGTTTCTCGTGTAAAATGAGAATGAAACAATTGTGGAACACAAAATATCATTGGCTAAATATGGAAAACAAATTTTTGTTTGTCTAGCTATTTTTTACAAAGTATCTTTTTACCTAATTTTTCAAATGGTATATATATATATGTGTGTGTGTGTGTTTTGCAGTTGTATACTTCTCCAAAAGGAAAATGCAACTTCTCCTTTAGCTACTAATGAATTGATGAAGAAGTTTCAAAGAAGTGTGGGGCTACTATCTCATATGTAATAATATATGTTTGAGATTAATAAATCAATTTGTAAAAAAGCAAACAAGAAATGTGCCAAAACTAAGAAACGTGTTGGAAGCTTCCTTACATTTCAAACTGTCGACCTAAATGGAGAAAGTTGCAAGAGTGGTTATATGTTTGACAGACCAATTTTGGTTTTACTTAGTTACTATCTTTTTTTTTAGTGGAGGGAGTGGTCCATTGGGGAGAGTGGGACTTGAATCATAGATATCTTTGTTAAACATAGAAGATTTTGGTAGCTTGATGTCCTCAAAAGAAATTATTTGTATTTTGTACCACTATAAGATAAAAAAAGAATAGGCCTAAATATATCACAAGTTTTGTGGTTATGTGATGTGAATTGGACCAGTTCATCGGATTTCTGGTCAGTCTTATTTGGATTGTAGACTAATTGGGTGCGGGCTAATCGAATTGGAATTTTATCGCCTTAGAAATTTTCAACCCTAATTTTAAAAATTCGGTTTTGGGCAAATTGGGTTAAAAGCTAATGATGAACTGATGAGTGATACATGATCTTAATGAAGAAAATTAATCATATTTATAGAATGTAGAATATTTAATTTGAGAAATTTTGAAATATTTACTAAATTCAAACACGAATAAATACTATTAGTATAAAAAATTAAAAATGACATTCGATGAGAATGAATTTGGTTAATCTTGAGTAACTGAATGATTACGAATAAGTTATGATGGATCTTGATATGTTAAAAAATCTGACTTAAGATTTTTAAAATTAAAATGAAATATAAATACATTTTGAATCGTGTTTTACAATTCAAAATATTTATTATAATGAACTTGAATATTCTAATTCGTTTATTTATTATTATATCATATTAGTAAAAATCTAATGCATATATATATATTAGATACAAATTGCAAGGTTAATTTTATTTTATTTTTGTGGATTTATTTATTTTATCAAAATTATTATTAAAGTGTCGAATCAGTAGTCAAACAAATAAGAAGAATAGACAATAGTTGCACATAGAGAATTCAAAAAAGAGGAAGAAAACAAATCCAAACAAGTAACCTCTTTCATCACAAACTATATAATAATCCCTAAATTAAGATCAATTTAAGCTTGATGTAACAAAAATAAATAAAAAATGAGAGAGTCAAGAAATCATGTCAAGTAAGTCTAAAGCTCTATATATGATTGAGGACAGAGTAGATTGGTCAATGTTTTGTAAAATAAGAATTCCAAGCAAACTTGCAGTCAAATAATAAGTTTTGTCCACATATAGCATACATTGTGACCATACCAAGCAAAGACAATAATCCACATGTCAGTCAATGTCATCATTTTCAAAGTAGATTTTCTTCACCCTTGACTAAGTAACCCTACCACCAACTCCCCCTCCCTCCATTCTTGAAACTTCAACCTCCATCTTCATTTCCCATAATTCAATCATTTGCAGTCTGTTACAATGGGGCTGTGCCTCGGAAAATCTGCTAAACTTGCCCATGCTTCTTCTGGACAATTCTTAGGTATGAATGAATGAATCAATATTATCCATTTTTTTCTGTGACAAATTGTGTGTGTGTGTGTGTGTTTGTCACACAATCTTGGAATTCTAGGTGTTTGTGACATTGAATATTTGGCTTCCAAGATTATCATTATGAACTATTTGATTAGCCTTTGATAGTGATGTTTTGTTAGTATCCCAACTGAAGCTTTTGTTGAATATGAAATTTGATGATAGGCAACGCAGAGTCGTTCTCGGCGAAGCAGCAGCATCAGTCTGGGGCGCTATGCAGCGACCTCAAATCCTTCGCATTCAGTGATCTCAAGAATGCCACTCGGAACTTCCGCTCCGACAGCCTCCTCGGCGAGGGGGGCTTCGGCTACGTCTTCAAAGGATGGATAGACGAGCACACCTTCGCCCCCTGCAGGCCCGGCACCGGCCTTGTCGTCGCCGTTAAGAAGCTCAAGGCCGAGAGCGTTCAAGGCCACAGAGAATGGCTTGTATGTGCCTTTTCTTTTTCTTTTTTCTTTTTTAAATAATTGCAACCTTTGGCCTTATATGGTCATTAGTTCGCGTAGCGATCACTCAAATCATGATCATTTTTGCAGGCAGAAGTGAATTATCTGGGGCTGCTGCACCATGAGAATCTTGTGAAGTTGATAGGGTATTGCTCTGAGTCAGAGAAGAAGCTTCTAGTGTATGAATACATGCCAAAAGGGAGCTTGGAGAATCATTTGTTTAGAAGTGAGTGTAGGTTGAGTTCGTTCAAGAATGTCATAATAACTAATACAGTATGTAACTCTTCGTTTGCCGTCCCTGCAGAGGGAGTGCAGCTGATGCCGTGGACGACAAGGATGCGGATCGCGGTGGACGTCGCAAGGGGACTGGCCTTCTTGCACAGCCTCGACGCCAATGTCATCTACCGAGACCTCAAGGCGTCGAACGTGCTTCTCGATTCGGTGCATAATCTTAGCCTTGTGCGTGCATTCGTCTCTTTGCTTGTTTGCATCGACCTAATGTGTTGCATTCTACTACTTGTGCAGGACTTCAACGCAAAGCTGTCGGATTTCGGCCTCGCGAGGGAGGGGCCGAAGGGCGACAGGACTCACGTCTCGACCCGGGTAGTGGGCACGAGGGGATACGCTGCGCCCGAGTATGTGGCCACGGGCCACTTGAACCCGAAGAGCGACGTGTACAGCTTCGGAGTCGTGCTGCTGGAGCTACTATCGGGGAAACGGGCGTCAGGAGACGAGAACGCCGGGGGAGCCGAGGAGACGTTGGTGGACTGGACGAAGCCTTTCCTCACGGACAGCAGGAAAGTGTTGAGGATCATGGACTCGAGGCTGGGGGGCCAGTACTCCAAGAAGGGGGCGCAGGCGGCTGCCGCAGTCGCATTGCGTTGCATCGACACGGATCCCAAGAATCGGCCAGCCATGACGGAGGTCTTGGCCGCCCTCGACGAGATCCAGACCTCGACAGCTGCTCCCAGAGTCTCCGCTCGTGCTATGAATCACAAGCTGAGTCCTCATAGGACAACGAGGTAATCGAGGTAGCTTATTTATATACACGCACACACACAGAGTAGATGTATTTTTTGTTGGTGTATATGTATTTTTTGTTGGTGTATTTGGAAATATGTGGGCAGATACAGTGATGGTGTGAGTACAGTGAGGGGATCTGCCTCTTTTTATGTTGTGTACCTCTTGTTAATACATCCATCCAACATCATAACTCACAACTGTTCCTTAATGTGAACTTCATCATCGGACATTTGACACCTGAAACTCAACCGTTCCTGCGGTGAATTTCGTGGTCGGACGTTTGATGGCTGTATTATTGAGTCAAGAGTTTGGCACAACACGACTTGAGTTTTCGATAATTAGAGTTGTAATTCCGAACAATCCAGACAATAAGCCTTCAATCTATTTTGAGTTTCAACATTAAATGATACGTATGTCAATTCGTGCAAAAATAAAATAAAATAGAAAAGTCGAATTTGCAACAAATAAAATTATTGAAACTTCACTGAAACGTTAAAAGATTATATCTAATTAGCAATTAGGTCAAAAGATTGGATTTGAATTGCAATTATTTCCAAAACGAAGTCTGCAGAAATTGGCACCAACTTTTTTGGGACTTTCATTATGTAATGAGGCCCTAATATACAGTAAAGATTGCATTTGCCTAAGCAACACATGAAGAAGCCACATCTCACGTACCTTGGGTGTCTCATGTTTATATCACGAGACAGCACCAAAACCACTTCCATTCAAATACCTTACCGTACAAAAAAATGTCCGCTGAGAGAAAATCAAGAATGATGAAACAACAAGAATACATTTATATGTCTCAGAGCAACATTGCTACTTTCTTTGTGGCGCGTCATCTTCGGATTTCCATACCACGTCCTCGAGGCAGGTGGATAGGTTTTTATAGAACTGCACATGGAAATACCAAAGAAACGAGCGATAGGTCTGATTAATCTCTTAAGTTTCACAACATTCGATGATAAATAATCATATCGAACCAGTAACAATTACCGGCTCAACTTCTTTTACATGTAAAATGCATGCGTATATATAAAGAAGATGACAATGCATGCAACTATGAAAAGAAATGATACGCACTAAATACTGCCACATTTTGGGATCTGATTGAGTTATTTCCAGAACTGATATTCTCGTACGAAGAAAGCTGTGGCTGAAAAACCAAGTTAAAAGAAAAAAAGCTAGCAGATTTGGCTTCTGTACTATATTTTCTGATGGACTACTATGGAATGGACAATCTACTGATATTTATGTTCACAGTTACTGCACACTTATTTAAATCAAATAAGTCGATAATACTCAAACTTAAATTTCTTCCCTTAGATCCATGCGATCCCTAGATGGGAGAAAGCAATTAGTTTAGTTATAGCTCCGTCAATGAAGCCATTTTCAAATGATGTTTGGATGGCACACGCTAGGAATTTGGATGTTGCTGACAACAAAAGCCCATATATCCATGTAATCTATTGCATAGTATAATAAGTTAACTTAATCAAAAGATTTTTTTGAGAAAAAGACCTCCAAAGAAGTAGAATACCTTGTGGAATTCCAAAGTATCTCCCTTTGCTTTTCTAACCTCAACCATATGCAAAGAAGGGGCCACTTGAAAAACCTGATTAAAGCACACAATACAAGTTAACTATCGCACAAATTTACAAATTCTGTCAAATACTTGGTTCAAGAACCACCATTTTCATCATACTATATGTACCTCCGTGGCAATATTGAGGTTGCCTTTTCTTCCAGCTTTTGAGTTTTCAAGCCTCATCTGAGAAGAAAATAAAAGTATCACAGCATGATCATATGGTGTAGAACAAATCCAGCTTCATTACATGATGCGCCCAGACATACAGCTGAAGTAATTTTGCTTTGAATTCAATATTACCTTGTAATTCTTTTTCTGGACATCAAAACCTAGAGGTTTTGCGGCTTCTTCAATTTTACTAATTATATCCTTTGCTGAGGATTTAGATGTGAACCTCGTTTCTCTTTTGAATCCCTGCAACCAGTGCCAGGGAAAGAAAAAGTACATGAGAGGTAAGAAAAAATTCACTGTGTAATAAAAGCTCGAACATCCACAATCACTTCTATCACTACTTTTCCTAAAGAATGATGAGGTCGTGAACATTTATTTTCCAGCGGTAACATCTAACATGAGCCACTCACTCCTGAACTTTAGATTTTTTTAATAATGATAAGTTAAAAGGATTCTTCTACACAGCATTGAAACAACTAAATACTGTTAGACAGTGTTTTCTTTTTTAACAACTGACTAGATTTAGCTATCCATCCAGCTCTTAAGGAAGGATCTGTACATATTTCACATTCTACATAGATATCTCGATGATATGATTTCTGAATTTATAGAACCTAACTGCATCTAATTCTCCACTTGGGCCTTCTTAGACCTTTGCTTTTTGATAATTGGTTAGTAAGTTTACACTGCAATGGAATTCTATCGTTTGCTTCTATAATTATAATTCTTGGCAAACGAAAAGGATGAAATAACTCATACCTGTTCATCAAATAGATTCCCAAGATCTAGACCTTTCGACATGGAAATCAACTCAAAGGCATTCATGGCAGCTGGCTGCACCTCCCTTTTCTCAGTTACGTGATATTCCTGCACGCAAGAAATATATGAGACATTTCCACAACTATATATTTTGGCATATGGGTTTGCAGAAACCAATGATTTCATGTGCTTGCATGAACTACCTCAGAATCCTTAAATACAGCTTCCACATCATCCAGATTTGCATCTTCCTTCTCATCAAAGGCTGATGGTTTGTAATCCTTCTTAAACCACCCATCCTCCAAAATCTCGGGAATTGTAATACGCTGCACAAATGCAAAAGTTATAAAGCTTTATTATCTACATATACAAAAAAAATGTACAATTTTTCCAAATTAAACAAATAAATGCAGGGGTTATCTTGACAAAAATGTCACAGCCGAAGGGTGGTACAAATTAAGAAAACAATAAAGACGATTCAAACATTAAAAATCTAAGAATAAGTTTATCATCAGTGGATCATAGTCTTACTTTCTCTGGATTTGGCTCCAGGAACCGAGTTATCAATTTCATGGCACCAAAGGAAATCCAAGGTGGACAGGTGAATTCAGCTGAACATATCTGGAAATAATACAATAGAAGTCGAGAACCGAATCAAGAGATATAATACAGATGATATATATGTTTGACACTGCACTAGGGAAATCTCAAGTGCTCACTTTTTTATATAGGTTGATAAGATTAGAATCATCAAAAGGCAAGTAACCTGCAAGCAATACAAAGAGTATGACTCCACACGACCACAAGTCTGCAGTTGCTCCATTGTAGCCTCGATCATTAAGGACCTAAGCAGATTACAATCTCATGAATCTGATCCTAGAAGAAGATGAAGAAAATGAAGAAGTGCACTATTAGTAACCATACCTCAGGAGCAACATAGTTCGGCGTTCCACAAGTAGTATGCAGCAAACCATCATCCTGCCAAATAAATATTACAATTTTTTATTTTATCTCACTGACTTATTGAACTTAATAATGTAATATGTTTCTTTTTAAGGAAAGATTTAATGTGTTGTACTTTATCGCATGACATATGAAAAGACCACAAAAGAGTATTGGGTTTCTAAAATCCACAGGCTGCTGATACCCAAAAATTATTTGTTTTTATATAAAATTTCATAATAGTGGAAGTGGAATTAATTTAAGGCATTTCAATGCATATAAAAAAAATCATAGTTTCTGTTGAGAAAGGTCTATATTACAGATAGGATTGCTAATTGCTACCTTCAAGGTGTGCAAACTTATTAGTAGATTCAATGAAACAAGTGCACAAAGTAAAGCATAACATTTAAACAGGTGCAACATTATTAAATTAGAACGATATATACCTTGACTTGTTGAGACAGAGCACTTAATCCAAAATCAGAAACTTTAAGGTTTCCAGCAGCATCCAGCAGTAGGTTTTCCGGCTGCAGCAGTTAAGATGCAAGATAAGCAAAATAAGGTAACTTTGATGGAGAAGTTTAAATCAAGTCAAATACCTTGAGATCTCTGTGAAAGACCCCCCTACTATGGCAATAATCAACAGCATTAACAAGTTGCTGAAAATATCTTCTGGCTTCTTCTTCTCGCATCCTTCCATGATTTACCTTCACAATCACAGATCTCAAATTCAGACCACACATCGACAAACAGTAACTTCCAGTAAACTTTACAACTAAAACATGATAGTTATGTTATTAGATGTTAGCAGGAAAATGACAGCATGGAGGTTCTAGGACCTCAAGGTCTGACTCCCACATGATACATGTGGATAATGTTCAAGCTTTATATTGCATCAATTTACTATGGACTTGCTTTTTATGACTTGGAGTATTATATTGATTACATTGTCAATTTCTCAAACCTTTATGATCATAATTTGTATCGTACAAGCATTAGAAAAAACATAAAATTAGCCATATACCGATGTT
The DNA here is from genome assembly GCA_034509125.1 of Monilaria moniliformis. Classification (NCBI taxonomy): domain Eukaryota; kingdom Viridiplantae; phylum Streptophyta; class Magnoliopsida; order Caryophyllales; family Aizoaceae; genus Monilaria; species Monilaria moniliformis. The sequence goes on from JAYDZE010004563.1 coordinate 26,193, forward strand.
AGAAACAGTGCTAAAGTCTTAGATCATGATTTATATCATGCTTTAATAAGATAATATCAGTGTGCGGAGTAAGTTCTCATCTTACAATTTTGTCAAATAGCTCTCCCCCAGTGACAAACTCCAAAACAATAAATATCTTGGTCTTGCTGGCCATCACCTGAAGAAGAGATGATTAGTCGATGCTAAGAAAACGTTCAGTAATCGAAAGCTAATCACAATCAAGAAACTGAGGTGATGTAAGCACAGCTAAAACTAAACAGACAGGTTTCTTGCAAATGCTACTTTTGGGCAGAATAAGATGAAGCTTCATGTTGGATTTAACAAACTGACTGATGTTTGTGGATATACATGGATAGAAATGCAATTTTTCTCAAACACAGAACAGAGTCTCCCAGAAAACTTCTATGGACAAACAGGCATACAACAGAAACAAAGTTTGGAAGAGAGAGAGAGACCTCATATATGCTAACAACATTGGGATGTTTGATCAATTTCATTGTTGCTATCTCCCGCTTAATCTGCCAAATTTTTGCATGAGAAGTGTTAGAGCAATCCATAACCAGATGGAGAAAGATCATTTCACCGCAAGGAATTACATGACTACAAGGTGAATCACATATACAAGGTAGACGAACATGATTCATAAAGGTATAAAATAAGAAGTAACCTGTTCAGCCATTTTGTGCTTTAGGACGGCATCCTTGTCAAGAATCTTGAGAGCCACAGCTTCTCCAGTCTCAGAATTTCTTGCAAATTTAACTTTTGCAAATGTTCCCTCACCAATTGTCCTCCCGACCTCATACTTCCCGATTTTACGCTTAATTTTGGGTTGATTCATTTGCGACTGAGTATCTGGTGGGTTGATACTGCGAGCAGTCCTAGTCAATCTCCTGCGTAGAAGCAGTATTGCAATCTTCAGGGATTCCAAATACTAAAAAACTACACTTTCCAACCTTTCAAAAGTGCTTTATATATTCAAGCCCTCCTTTTTCTTAACTTATAGGCCGGGGAAACTAAACTTTGTCGTAATTGGAGACCATAGTTTCTATGATAGCTAGATGACATACTCATATGAAAAAGACATAAACCTACAGTTAGGAACTGAAAAGATTTATCATTGCTATTATCTTCTCGAACCATCTAACATCGTAAGATGAGATGATGCTTCATTACAACCAGACATAAAAAAATAACAGGGCAACATCAGCTCCAAATTAAAATGAGAATGTAGAAGATGATAGAATTCTTGGGGTCGGGGTTGGGGGGGTGGGGGATTAGATGCTTCTTACCCCATGAATTGGCAGCCACAGAAACAGATCAATTCCAATGCAACAAAATTCTGATAATAGACTGGGGAGGATTGTCTCAATTAGCATATTGGTGAAACAATTATTCCTAATTATACTAGGAGATTCAGGGATTATTTTATAAGCCAAAACGTACTTACTAGATGACGTTCTCTTAATGTATTTAATTATTGGCTGAACTTGACAACGTGGTCGAGAAAAGTAAAATAAGAAACATCACATGGATTTACTAATCACGACAACAAGCACCCAATAATTTAAAAAATGAAGAATAATCCTAATCATGAGAGAGAGAGAGAGAGAGAGAGAGAATCCAGCAAGAGTCGAAAGATCACAAGCACAAAACCAGCATCTACTGTAAAATATTCCTAATCCCAACTTAACGGTCACCCTAAAGCTAAATTAGGAGAGAAGCAGTCGACTTTACCAACCAAATCCCAACAATACTGAAGAAATCTCCCGCCTACTTTGAGAAAAACTCAATCACGAATCACAAGATCAACCAATCTATAAATTCTTCGAACCAGACACCATTTGAAGAAGATAACTAGAGCAAAATTTGATCACGTAACCCAAATCCCGCAAGTAATCACTTCACATAAAAGGAGATATACTTGAAATTGGCGTGAAGATCAAGTTAATCAGCTCAATCACGGAAAACGGTAGCAGCTCCCGCAGTCCAAATGAGTCCAATCAGCTTCAAGAATATAGAACTCAGCACACCACAAACCCCAAAACAGGAATTAATAAAAGTTGAAGTAAAAGTAGTTAAGAAGAGAGTGGGGATTCACCACGCCCGCTAGTTTTGATCCAGTAAGACAGTTTTTAACAGTTGCGAAGAGAACAATTTATCGGAAGCTTCGGAGAAGTCAGGAGTGACAGTAATGTTTGTCTGCACTTTGCATTGCAGCAACGAATTCGGATCCCAATAATATTCTGAAATCAATTATGCAGGATTTGTGTGTGCCGCGTGTTTTCCGCGGTGGGATGGGCTGAGGTGGGCCAGCATTGAAACTCCATGCTCCCACCTCATTAACGCTAACGTGATTTTTTTGGAGATGACCCTTGTGGTGGAATGATTTTTTTAGATTTTTTGAGTATATATTACTTAAAATTGATAATGAAAATTCTATTTGGGGATCATTAAATTTTGAGAAGAAAAACAACATAATTTGCTAAACTATAAGCTACTCGATTAATTTCATGACGACGCGTATGCGAAAACTTCAAAACCACAAACTATTTTGCATGGGTTGAATGAATGATTTTAAGGGGAAATATATCTCTTTTGAACTCCATCGATGTTTCTATATGTCCAATTACATCAAATCTAAGAGTGAGTAAAATACCTAAAATTCAAATATCTGAATTTAAAAATTGGTTCGTTTTTTTTTTCGAATTTTGGTTAGGTTAAGCTTAGATTTTTGGCGAATTTTGATTTTTCGAATCTGTTCGGTTCGATATATTAAAAACCAAAAAAATCAAACAAAAATTATATTTAATAA
>JAYDZE010004564.1:0-10783 GCA_034509125.1 Monilaria moniliformis
TAGTCAATACCAAATCCACCCCCGTCACAGGGAAGCCATCTACTCTAAGGCCCCACAACACCTCTACATCCTCTAGTATCACGGTCGCCTCACCGATAGGAAGATGAAAGGTGTGGGTCTCTGGCCGCCATCGCTCGACCAAAGCACTGATCAAGTGATGATCCAACTCATTCGCCTTTGAGCAGACAATAATACCACTAAATCCAAACCTATGTATATACTCAACGACCCGCTGATGAATGGGTCTACATTCTCATAATCTGCCCTGATATCTACGGGCTGCAAATGACTATGGGCTGCAAATGACTTCCTATCTTGGCCCGCAAAAATCCTACGTAAAATATGATCCCGCTGTAGATATAATACAGAAGGATCCTCTATACCACAATACAAATCACTCTGGCCTTGTGACGAACTAGCCATTATAGAATTCCAAGAACTGCGAGTTGGACACATTTTAATAAATCTAACTAAATCAACATATCTACTACAATAAATCCAACTCAATATGAACTACAATAACCACTCAATTTATAAATACAGTTAAATTTTATAACATTCAATCAAACACCTAATATGCTACAATTCAATATCAAATAACCCTACAACGCATCTAACAACTTAACTAAATTTTCCAACATTCAATCAAATTACACTACAATCAATCCAAACTAAATATTAACATTTTTCCAACAATACCAAATTACACTACAATTTAATCAAAGAAATTATACAACAATACCAACTTAAAACTAAATTAAACTACAATATCAAATCAAATTATCCAATAACATATTTAACAATTTAATACATTACAAATAACTATCAAATTTATCAAAATCAATCAAAACATAACTACATTTTTCAATATTCAAATAAACCATAAATCTATTCAAACTAATAAATCATACCATAATTATGCATAAAAAATATAATAATAAGTGTAATAAAACATACCTATAGATGGGGAATCGAAATTCACTCGCGCACGAACTATTCCAACAGATTTCAAGCGTTTTTGTGAGGATTTGTTTTCGAAATTGTGAGGAAAAAGGGAAAAAAATATGCGATTGTATAGAACAGCCGAAGACGCTTGACGATCAAGCGTCTCTTGCAGACGCTAAATCATCAAGCATCTTCTGCTTACGCACCAAAACGACGTCGCTCATACTTAAGTCAAGACGCTAGACCATCTAGCTTCTTCAACCAAAACGCCGCCGTTAAGTCTAGGGCTCAAATAATGGCTAATGTTTAGATGAGATTCCTTAACTTGACTCGCCGTTTGCTTGCTTTGATTAAAAATTAAAATTTTGCAACATACGTTTGGTGTTGAAGATTGAGTTGCAGATACAAACTCAATAATGACCTAATTAAATCTACATAAAATCTGTAATTACCCGATATGCCCTATTGTACATTTCTACAAATTGGTTGTCTCGGCATTTGGGTGTAGGCTGGCTTTCGAGTTTCTCACCAAAATGCACTCTAAAGTCTAGGGTTTCCGCTCTTATTCTCGCCGCCAAGTCGAATTCGTCTATAAATTTCTCTCGGTCACAACGTTTTGTCTTCAGTATCTAATGTGATATCGTTTCGGTTAGTTTCGTCTAATTTCCTCCATTCCGCGTGATCTAACAATATATGTGTGGCGTGCTATATTTGTTGAAGCATTCTCCTAGTCGATTGCCCCTTATTTTACGAGTTTCATGGATGAGAAATAATTGGCTTGTTTGGAAACGTATTGGTGTACTCGTACCCATAGCATCTTGTGTTTTAATAATTTGGGTGGACTGAAAATATGAAATGATAGTTGTGCGTTTTTAGCGATTGTATGTTGTTGGAGGACTTGATGGTATTTGTTGCTTCTAAGTCCAAAGGTGATTCTATTTAACATGACGTTGTAATTTGTAGTTACTTGTGTTTTGTGTTCTTTAAAACCAAACCTCTGTTTCCATTTATCAATAATGTTTCTCCAGTATCTGGTAACTAGTACAAATTTTTTCCGTAGTTAGCATAAAATAATGACGAATAGCAAGGGTGAGCGGTAAAGTGTCAATATGAGCCCTAGGACACATGGTATAGGTGCTTGGTTCTCCATACCTAGCATGTTTTGTTAAATTTGTGTTGTCGTTAAGTGTGTGTTGATTTCTCATAGCCGTGTTCATATTGTACTCTCCCAGGTGGTAGAGGCCTACAAAAAGTAAGAGGACTAGATGAAGCTGGTCACTGGGGGAGGAGGAGATATTGTTGGCCAAGTTGAGAGGGCTTGTTGCTCAGAGGTGGAAATCTGATAATGGTGCGCAGGGTACTTAAGTAAGGTCGAAGAAGCTATTCGCCATGAGTTCTCATCCACTGATTTGAAAGTAAACCCCAACATCATTTCAAAGATTGCAACTTGGAAGAATAACTACTATTCACTACAAGGCATCTTGAGCCGCAGCGGTGTCGACTTTAATCTAAGGGGTGATCACATGGTTGATTGTGATGTCGAACAATGGGATCAAATCATCAAGGTCTTCATTTATTTAAATTATAGGAACTTAGCATGTTTTTTATACTCTCCTGGTTGATTGTTCCATAAACTGACACTGCATTTCATGATAATTTGTTCATTCCACAGGCTGACCCAATGCTCGATCAATTCGTAACAAGCGATGGTCGTACTGGGATAGTTGGAAGGAGATCTTCGACAAAGACATAGCTAATGGATCTAATGTTGAGGATGTTATGGAAGCTGTAAATGATCTCTGCTCAAATAAGAAATTGGGACAAGAGGGTTCGGAATCTGATTTGCACGTGGACTTTGATAGCCAACCTTTGGATGCTGGGATGATAATGTGTGTCAGAGATTCAATTCCACCGACAAAGCACAACGTAGTGGCAAAAAGTGAAAGGATGACAATGGCGTAAATCGGATGTGCGAGTTGCTTAGCAGGATGCACGATGACAACAACGCTCATTTTGAGATTTTATCCGAGCATATAGACTATGAGGTTGACTTAAGGAAAGTTATGAAGGAGGTATTTGACATTCTAGGAAAAATACTTGGGCTTGATCTTGAAAAATAGTTTGACATATGCGACATCCTAGTGAAGGAATCAGAGTGACTTGACCTTTTCATGGGGCTGCCCAACGATGCAAGACCAGCTTTATGCGCATTCTGCGGACTAAGCATCAGAAGACGAACTAGTGTACTTGTTACCGGGATTGAAATATGTTAATGTTTGTAGGCAAGTATGTGTACCAAACTTTTATTTGAAAAATTAGGTTATATGTAGACTTTTGTTGCACATTATGTTTGGTGTCACTAGGACTATGAAATGATGGTTTTTGGCATCGTACACAACATTATATCAAACGAGCATACGGGAATTGTTGTTTGAAAACAACAATTACAACATGTACATGTTGATGTATGAACTTTTGACATAATTTGCCCATTATCTTGATAGTTTTTCTTGGTTTGGACATGTCGATTATCGTGTTGGCTGGAAACATTGGTGAAAGCATATTTGTTTAGAAAACAAGAAAGAAATGGACATGCCTTCATTCTTAGAAAACAAGAAAGAAATTAGACGACATCTACTAATAGAAATCCAACACCATCTAAAACTCGAAATCAAATTACTTTTAGTGACCTACGGTTATTACCATAATCCCAAGTTACCATGATGCTTCATTTGAATTTTTTGCGCCACCATTTTCTAGGATTGGACGATCCACATGAACTAGAACGTGATGCACGATTATCTGAGTTTTTTTTACCAATGCATTTAATTGGAAGTATATTTTTGGGGGCGTTGTGTCATTTCGCCATTAGGACCGGGAATATAGTAGTTTTTTCCTTTCTCTTTTGTCGATTGAACATCCAGATTATTTGATTGATCCCTGAAAACTTTACGTCGTAACTTCAATAGTTTTTATCCTTACAATGAGGTTACCTCTTTGCAACTGAAGTTTGTCGAATCTAATTGAGGTTGGACATTAACTCTTGGATTTGTTGAGTCTGAAATGACTATAACATTTCGGCCATATTCCTTCTTCACTTGGTTTGTTGCAAACAACGTAGCCAACCTCGCGAACTCCGGTTCACCCCTATGGAAATACGCTCCCGCAAATTTTTTCTTCTGCGCAAAGGAAGAATACACGATTAATATGGCTTAACATTTATTATTTCTGATGTTAGGACTTCTAAAAAAAATGAATATCTTGTACCTTGAAAATAGACTTCCAAACTTTCTCAATAACTGTCATGATATTAAAGCGGACATCCCAATGAGATCCGGCCACATCCATGATTTATTTGAAGGTGCAATAACATTGTTCATTTGTAAACATTCGTAAAGCGGATCCCATGATAAATATCATCCAATTTGTTCATCGATCGCAGCTTCAGCTTTGTATATGAAATGGGTGGGTATGATAGTGCCTTTCTATTCCAATTCACACTCAGACGGATGATTGTTTGCAACAAAATTGAATCGATCTCAGGTGTCCAATTTTGTTGGTAAAAATAATGCTTTGAGGATGGATGTTATAAGGCATAGTGTTATTATAAATTGAGGAGCCTGCATTTGCATCCCTTTGTCTATACCTACATATATAAAAGACATTTGGTGGAAATAATAAAGGTAGGGAACACTAACATGAAAATTTGAGGTTTAACACCATTGCAATTTCAAGTCATTTGTCAATATGTATGATTTCAATATTGAAATTGTATAACAATTGTTGCAGCTTTACTTAATGTGTAAGATATGGTGCGAAGGTATAGGCATACCCATGAAAAAGACACCACTTTTATCATGTTTATTTTGACAAATTAGATTGTGCGACTAATTTCACATATTATCACTGACACGGTATGTGGTAGGGATAGAGGGTCTAGGCATACCGTGAAATGCTCTCTTGGTTCTCCGTATCTATTTCGGCCAATTGGTTCTGGCGAAGACAAGTCATGCAATGAAACCGACAAAGTAGTGAAATGAAAGGATATTCCAAATGTATACGACGCTACTTATACATACAGGATATAACCATCCTCATAGCTTGTATGTAGATGTGTAACTCAGTCACCTACCGAACTCAAACGTCTCACAACTCTTAATAATCGTAGCAGGACCATCGTGAACTAATACGACGTAAGTATTTCCTCGATTAATTGCTACACCTCTTACATACTCCTTGATATTTTATCCAATATATCTTGCGGCCTCGCTCACTTTGTTTGAGTATTATTTTTTTCCTTTTCATGGTTTTACCCTTTTGTAGGCTTTGGTTGGTAGCCTGTCAGGGGGCCAAAACTAATTTAGCCTTGGCTCTGTTATGTTTTCTTGTCATCATTTAATAAAAACTCAACGGAATATCTATAAGAAACAATCTAGATACATAATCAATTTGTAAGTTCAATAAGCAATTATATATTCGAAAGTTATTTGTTGCGTATTTCATTTTTTTTTAGTTGCTTGAGTATGTGTATGAATCCACTACTTTTGATATCTACGTGTTTGCCAATCCGTTTGTAGGAATTATTCATGGTACAAATGTTCGATAGAGAAGGTTAGAAAATCTATATAGAATGTACGTTTGTTATTTTAAGGAATTCAATTCTATCTCTATTAGTGCATCTTTATCCCAGCCCTAAAAAAACTATCCACAACTCAATTTTCAGCTGGCACGCAACATTTCACTTTTTAGCCACAACACCATTATCCCAGCCCCAAACAATTCGGCCCCAAATCAGCCACAACTCTTTTTTTAATTATTATTTTATCATTTTTTTTATTCTTCAATTTTATATATTTATTTTAATTAACTTACTTGTAAAATGAAGACAACAAATTCGAAAAATACTTAATTAAAATTTCAAATTACATAATTTAAAATCATAAATTACATAAATTTAAAACCGAAAATGACATAATTGAAATTCCTAATATTACATAGATAAAAGGACCTAATTTAGTCCTAGTTTCTTTTCAAGGAGGACGACCAACTTGGCATGCTTTTGAAGCTACACTTCTTTCATGTCTGAAGTGTCCTTGAAAAATATCTTCCAGTATTCCTTCAGCAACACCGCCTAAGTCATGTCATCCACCCACGGGTCTCGATTTCCACCACTGCCTTCTGGCGTATTCTCCTTCCATTTTCTTTTCGCCACTTTCTGTCCCATAGAACGAGCCAGCGACTGTTGGCCAGTACTTTCATCCATCGAAGCATTCAAGTCGAATGCATCGGCCTCTCCCCTTGTAGAGTATTAGCCGGAGGTGGTGTTCTTAGTTTTTTTAGGGCCGGATGAGGAGTCAGGTGCCGTCGGAAAAATTTAGGGTGATTTCACACAATTGTCCACACCTTCTCGTACTTGAACTGTTTCAGTTCCTTGTTGTAGAAGTCGGCGTGGGCTTGTTCGCGAATGTTTTCCCAACTATGGCCGCTCGGCCACATTTTTTTGCAGGTTGTTGATGTAGCCGGCGAATTTGGCTACCTCGGTCTGAACTCGGCCCCAATGCTTGAGGAGGTTGTCGTAGTCGCGCTCCAACGCCCACGCCGGTTTGAGCGCGTTGTATTTTTCCACAATCTTCTTCCAGAAAATGCGGACCCTTTGTCCATTTCCGGTCACCGTATTTCGGACACATCAATGTAGCATCAGGCTACCAACTTCGTCTCCTCCGGATCATATTTCTTCGATCCGACTTCATGCACACTGGGGACTGTCTTCTTCCCTTTGCCTTTACCCGTCACGGGAGGGGACATGTCGAACTCATCGATGGTATGCATCTCGTCGACGGAGTAGTCGCCAACATTGATTGACTACAAGGCTGGGGTCAGGGCGTCATTATTCGGCACCGCATTCAGAGTACCCAACATGAAAGCCGGTGGATCTCAACCCTTACTCCGACAATACTAAAAAAATTCGAGCGCCTTTGGTGGTGGAAGATTTTTTTCCCGAATTTAGATCCATAAAATACAACGAGATAATGAAAATGAAGAAGAAAAATTAGAAGAAAGTGAGAATAGATGTTGGTGAGAATAGAAGTGAAAATTGGTGGATTTTATAGAGAAAATTGAGTGTGTCTTGTGAATCTACATGCCATCCCGTGAAGCTCCCATCTAATCAATGCAGCTTTCTTATAAAAAAATTAAAAAATTAAAAAGATCCGGCTGAAATGCGGCCAAGGGGGCTGCGGCGGCCATCTTCAGCCGCAATCCCGCCCCACTACGGCTGCCGCTATTTTCTTCGAAAATGCGGCAGCTATATTGATGCCCTTATGTGACTTATGTTCTTTTTGTCTATCTATTATTCTCAATCAAAAGAGAAGTGTTTATAGTTTTACATAGACCCTTGTCTCATGGGCTCGAACTCCCTAATGTGCATTTGTTAATCAATGATCCATCATTAATTAATTTAAGCTCAAATCTAATATAGTTTACAAATATCTTTCATACTCCCACTTAGATTAGTATTAGATATAATATGAAGTTCCATCTTTGTACCCTTAAGCGGATAAACAATACACATAAAGTGTGACCTTCTAGGCCCCAGTTGATCCAATAAAAGTCTGCAGCGAACTTGATATATGAAAGAAGTTTACTTGAATTCGATTGAGCCTCATATTTGTCACGTATCTATCCAAATAGCTCAATCAATTTATCTCATCTTTATTACATGACCTAATCGATCATATTCTATTACAATAATTGAATATATCTTTGCATTAACCAATAACTTAATGCTTAAATAATATAGAGTATCTGAGTGTTCTTTTGAAATTTCAATCGAGGAATGGATCTCATTTTTGGCTCAACTACCATCTCTATTTGCTTCATTGTGTACCTAATATAAGTTTGTTTCTTAATCCTCATTCGGGAGGCAAAGCATTGTACAAGGTCAAAGTACATCACTCAAAAAATAAAATGACTAATGATATCAGGTCTAAGGACTATTACATATTCTACATACTAATAAAATGTAGACATTGAACAAACAATTTTTATAGTAGGATGCACCAATACTTTCCAAAGTATCCATATGTCCATCACGAATATATAATATCTTGTAGTTGAGAGAACCACTATATTATCTAAGAATGTGATGCAAACCACATGTCAACCTATGACATATTATCAATATCTCATTCTCGATTATCATCTGTTATGGCTAATTTTAGAATTATACTATATCATTATGTTTCACACCATTAATGACAGTCATAATTCAAAGGAACAAATATAAGAATAAAAGCAACAATCAAATCAATCATTCTAAATTAATGCAAAATCCAATGACAATCAAATTTCATAGAATGTGATCGAGTAAGAATGTCTTAATACAGATTACATCTAAGATATGCAAACTTTAAGCTCCCACTGACTCAAAGCCATCTACCTACATGTTTAATACCTAGATTTTAGAAAAAGAAATTGCAATTTTTGATGTCACTTAAAAAAATGAACATAAAGACTTGAGTAAATCGAGTAGTATTTCAAAGGACAAGGTTTGCAATTTACTATACAACAAGACTTATTTGTTTTCACAACGTAGTTTTAAAACACACTTTTAGAAATCTTATCAATACCGAATAGTAGTTTATATTTACTAGCCTATCACGCAAGTACGGATATAGTGGCTCAGACCGGAGTGTCCATAATATAGTTCATTCAGTTACAGACCAATATTTATTTTTCAAACAAACAAAATATTTACATACAAAAGGGATCCTAGTATGCCATACCGACGAACTCATATCTTTTACCAAAAGATGGATAAGAGGCTAAGCGACTGACGTCCCTAAGCTGCTGTATTACTGACCGACGAAGATTACCTAATCTGCATAACGAAAAAAGGGTAAAGGGGGTGAGCTACAATTGCTCAGTAGAGCATTCAAGAAGGGCAAGGAAATCAGGAAATCATAATTTCACCCTATAATTCTAGATTCAAAAATGTAGGCATGCTTATCATAATTCCATTTATTTCGGTTAATAAAGTTCAACATATACTCGTTTTTACCTTGCTAAACTTACCTAGCCAATTCCACTCAATAAATACATGCTAACGTTTAATCTTACACGTCTATCATACATATCCAAAGTCGTTAACCAAGCTTTTTAAGACTTTTCACGTCAACTACTTGATAAGATTCATAACTCTTTTACATATCGAAACAAAAGTATCACATTTCATCAAACTATATATAAACATAAACATAAACATAAACATAAACGTAAACATAAACATAAACGTTAAGTTAAGATATTGTAACTCACATTCTAAATACCAAGTCATAATAATAATATCAGGAGTGCACATATAGCATACTTATGTAACACAATTCAACAATAGTTTTGCCCTTGATGTGCTTTAGCGATGACTTGGGTCACAGACCAAATCAGAGTCATATTCAGATTCAGATTTAGATGTTTACCAGCAAGGGATACAGAACAGACTTAACTCAGATTTTCATCCCGTAAAGGGGTAAAACCAGACAGGTGGGGCCCAATTCAGATATCAGACGACCCTCGCTTCGGTATTCCGAAAGACGAGTGGTCACAGACGGCACAATACTGTTGTCCTATGGCATGCCAACTATACCCACTAACTACACTTTAAGAACAAGGCTGTAGATACGAATTTATATCACAAACGTTGAACAAATTCATAATAATTCAATATAGCAAATCATGCTATGAAATCACTATATCCAACAAGGAAATCATATACGCATGTTTTGATATGCATTTCTAATCAACACGTCCAGAAGCATAAATAATAGCATGCTTAGTCACCAAACATAACGACCACAAGATACCTATTCATAAAGTACTTCAATAGCTCAAATATTTTCTTTAGATTTCAATCATGCTTTATTTCTAAGTTAAACCTAGATAAAGAAACATAGCAAGAGAATTATAAATCGAATCACGAACACACTACCGTGCACCAAGGTGAATCACCTAAGCCTAATCAATTAGTCCCGAACTTTTTCCTTTCCTCGGCTAGCTCTCGGGGCTTGGGTACCTTTAGTTTAGGGATTACATTGCAATATTAATTCCACATATTATCAAGATAAAATTTAATCATAACCCTCCCCAAAGTTCTAAACCAAAAAGCCTAAATATGAATATGCAAATACGTTGTTAAAATCTTATCCTATCTTACAACCTTCATTGCACAATACTGACTTACCCAAGGCATACTGGATTCATACAGAGGGTTTTAGGGGAATATATTATCATTTATAACAACCTTAGAGAGTCTATTTTCATCTCCAAAAATAATTACTCAAAGAATCCTAGTAGTTTGAAAGTTATGCACAAATTGCTACAACCTATCAGAACATGGCAATTTTCCGGCAGCTAGTTTTATGCAATTTATAAAATATTAAATGACCTTATAAATTCACCAAAATTTTCATAACAAATATATACACACTGAAATCATTTTAAAATATATTTAAAATAAAAATAATAATTCTAAAACCCTTGAAAAAATCAAAGGACAGGCTGCAAAAAATAGGGCAAATTGTGACATTTTTCCAACTTTGATTTAAAAGCATTTACTTTACTATAATTCCACATTTGGGCCAAGTATACATATTCCAGAATGTCAACAAACACAATTTTGATAGCTAAGATTTTCAAAGATGCTTGAAAACTAGTTAGCCAATTATACACAATAACAAAATCTTTAAATGCACAAATCTAAGTAATCCTCTTTTTAAAAAAATCAATTAAATAGAAAAATATTTTAAAATATCAAAATATATTTTTGCACTCAACAATATGCATT
>JAYDZE010004575.1:0-10781 GCA_034509125.1 Monilaria moniliformis
TCCCTAAATCAAGCATCATGGGACAATTGCGAAAATTGTTGAAGTTATGATATAATCGGCTGATTTTGAAACTTGCGCTACTGACCAGAATTTGACCAAAATTAATGGTTTTTCTGACAATTTGCCTTTTTTTTAAAAAAAATATTATTTTATTTTATAGTGGGTAACCCTTACCAAGCATCACCAATGCCCAACCTAATAAAATAATTAAAATTACTCTCTATCTCTCTCCCTCTCCTCTCCTCTCCCCTCTCTCTCTTACACCCACGCACATAACCTTTTAAGATTGCAGAGAGCCTCAGGTCACATTGTGTAGGGCTATGTGTAGTCTGATGCTATTTTGAATAATATAGGTCAGAAAATAAAATATTCTTAAATACAATGAACATCGATACAGTATAACAGCGATACTTAATAAACATTTTTACTATTAAATATTCATTCCATAAAAGAAAAGAATACATATAATCAGGACGTGCCACTGTTAATGTGGCACAACAAAGACCACCTTGATGTCAATACAATATACAAGACGGAAACCAATCTGGCACCAATTCAATGTATTTCCATCGCAACCAACTCCAGTTTGGAAAAATGAAAAATACAAAATTTTGAATAAAACGATAAAATTCAGTTGGATCCTTGATTAAAAAAAAGAATAATAATTAAAAAAAATCGAGTTTCATGAATCAATGAATATTGTTCCAATCTCTTGCTCAATCTGCATTCTAAGCGATAGATTAGTAAACATGACTTTCCTATCCATTTTACATGTATCCCACCAAAACTCGTACATACTGAAAATTACAAAAAAGCCACAGCAACATCTTCAAAGTAGTATCTATATTGTATATATCTCTCGCATACAAACATGCTATATATATGGTCATGACTCATCGTCATGGTGATCCGTTTCATCAAATATCTCTTCCTGCAAGAAGCAATCCATCAAATAATGTAAGAGAATTTGAAAATTTAAGGGCTTTAGGACAAGCACATTATAATGTATACTTCACCTGCAGAAGCTCTTCTATCACATCTTCCATGGTAATAATCCCTACTGCCTCTTCTTCTTCGGGGAGCTTCGGCAGCGGATTTCCATCTATTTGCAGAATGTCTGAATACATATTTTTGGTCCATTTCTTGCTCCTAGGTGCGTTTTTGAAAGAATCGTTTCCATTGTTTGGGAAACTCTTCCATTTCTGTAGTGGTCTCTTCGTCTTCACAGTCTTTTCACCGTCCACATCTATTCTTACATCCTTGGTTGGATCTACAGTGTGCAAAAATAAGTGGCTTTGATTTTTGAAACTGCAGACATTTGTTTTATGCAGTAAATCCAGAAACTAACACACAAATTGCATGCAACTTACTATCTTGTGGCGCTTGGCTAGCAGGCTTGTCAATTGTATTGGTATACTGCTTTACGACCACAGCCATGTGACTGTGACCCTTCTGGAATTCATTCAAGATGTCGTATAGTGGCAAGGTTTCTGCAACCCTTAAGAGGAAGTAGAGGTATTAGCACATTTTCCATATGCTGAAAACTAACCTGGAGGCATTTACTTTTGGTACAAATTTAAGATTGCCAAATCCATCAAAGTATGGGGTAGATTAATCTATGTTATTTCTACCTATCCAAGCTATCACCCAAGGTAAACGCCTCATCAAATGATGAGTGTGCAACTATCAAGACTTGGGTTGTTTAGTTCACTCTACATATTAGGCCACATATATATATGAACACCGACAATAAAACAACAATAGTAGAATGCCTAAGACTTGAGCTCGAGTGTTAAACAGAAATACCAAGGTAAAATGAGTGCATGAGTAAGAATAGTCAGTTGCTAGCTTGTATTTTATAGTACATATGAAGCACATTTATACACAAGCATGAGACTACTAACAATGAGCCCCAAGCAAGGAAAGCATGAAATGACATGGTTTGATATTCTGATAATGAAGCATAGAAAAACTAAGTTTTGCTAACACATTTAATCAAGCCTCATTTCTGGATAAAAGATTGGGAGTTTCACTGTTCAAACACACCTTGGAATTCTGCGAATTGTGACACTTTTTACTGGTACTGTATCTTCTGGATGAATGGTTAGCAAGTTTTTAACCTGGAAGGACATAGGTAAACAAGAAAAGTTGGAGGTACTGCATATTACGCTAAAAGTTATGGACAGCGCATTACTCAAAGGTGGAAACTAAGAGGGGTCAAACTGAAAATATAACATTATGGCTCTCAAGTCAACAACAAAGTAATGTGCATAAACTATAAATGCAGACACCGTGTGAAAAAATAATGTGATAGCTGAGAAAATCTGATGAGAATTCTCATAGAAGTAGATTAATATAGTGAAATTTACAAGTCCCATTACTACTTTACATTTGTTACTACTTCATGTTTTATGACTTGCACATATACCGATTCTCTTTTCAAATCTAGAAATATTGACTGAAGATCACCAAATACTGGGATCCCACTAACTAAGAAAAAAGGTTATCTAAAGAATTTTAAATTACAGAGCCCAGTCAATGCCCTGATCTACAGCTAGGTCTAATTCAAAAGAATCAGAACAATACTATTTATAGTTGAGTTTTTTAAGTAAAGCTGGTTGCTTAGTTTGTGGAATATTACTAAGGAAATTACAGCGTTGAAGTAGTAACATAATAGTGCATCCAAATTCATACCAACTTATAATCTGAAACCAAAATATGAAACATGTACCAGAACGAGCCCAATGATATTTGTAGGTTGCTCATAATAGACGGGCACTCTACTATGCCCTTTCTCCAAAATGAGATTCATCATAGACCTACAACAGGGAAAGAATAACACTATTACACAACACATAATGATCAAAGGAACTAAGTTGTTGAATCACAAATCATCCACAAACCTATCAAGCTTGGCATTTATGTCGACTGAAAAGATTTCCGATATTGGGGTCATGGCATCACTAGCAGTTTTGTCACTGAGCTCGAGCGCCCCAGCAATAATTGTTGTTTCATCATGTGTGAGTTCTCCACCTTTACCAGCCTACATGTCACCAATTAGAGCTACATTTGATGGAGAAAGTGTAGGGGAGATTAACAATACGAACAAAAATAGGAATGAAAAGGATCTTTGAAAGTCGTGTAAACACTTTCAGATCAAATCAATTGGTCGGTTCTATCCAATTATTTGATCGGATAAAATTCAGAGTTTCTTAGAAGAAAAGTATGTTGATGTTCTTTGAGAAAGAGAACCAGAGTTCCTTGAAAAAGACCAAAAAATGGGAATAAAACTGTCCAAACTACCATGCACCCGGCCGGATGACTCTCTGGAAACATTTCCCTTGGACCCTGCTACCAGGGGCGCTGCCTCCGGACCCCGTCCCTTAGGGGCATCGCCCCTAAGATCATAATAAATTCATATAAGTGTGCACTACGCACCTCCAAACTTATTGATGTATTATTATGACGATTTTGATTAATTCAATTAATCAAATTACACAAAAATATCCAACTGAAAGCTAGGAAGTTACACAGCCAAATCATTAATTCGCATGTACTTACCTCATTGCCATGAAAATTAACAAGTGTTTTTAACTCTGCTCGTCGAAACAAAGCTCTATGGCCATCACCAAGCAAGAAGTCCAACAACTTCAGAAAAAAAAAATGCAGAAATAAGAAAGTGTAAAAACTTGTCAAATACATAGTCGAGTGAAGAAGAGGGAAATGTTACCTTGCTTATGGGATATGCAAGAGGAAAACAAATCCAAACAAGAACATGAACGGCTGGGGCAACAGTTGCTCCAATAGCAAGTCCATGCCTCGTGCAAACAGATTGTGGTATTATCTGACATTAATTAAGTATTAACCATTAGAGGATGAGATTCTTAAATAATTGAATCGAAAAAGGTAAAGTAATTAACAATTACATGAGCTTCTTCAATTATTTAATCGTGAAAGCTCTACCTCGCCAAACAAAAGTATCAGAGTGACGGATACGAGAATCGCAACCCAAGCCGAAACGATGCCGTCGAGGAAAATAGGAAGTGTCTGAGAACACAAATATCTAACACCATTAATCTCAAATTGAAAAAATACCTCAAACCTATTGAATTCGGCGGCATAATAAACACAAAAATTACTACCTCCATAGCTGCGGCATTGCAAATAAGCAAAGTGCAGAGCAATAAATGCTGGTTTTTGACAACTGGAAGTATCTTTACTGCAAATAACAATACAAAACATTGACAAAAGTGATGAAATTCCATTTCACTAATGACAAGGCCAAAAGCCTCTCAACTGAAAAGTATTTTCCGTGTTTGGAAACAGGAACTTCACCGATATGAAATTCCGTATGAAATTTTCTGAATTTGTTCTTCAATTTCTCCCAGAAAAAGAAAATCCAAATAATAAAAATAGCATAAACACACACCGGCATATATTTTGTCCTTCGGAGTTCCAGACTTGGCGAGAACTTCGAGATCAACGAGGCTGAGAGACATGAGTCCCAAAGTGAGCCCAGACATGAGCCCCGCAAACAGCACCAGAAACACAATCACTGCAATGTGAATGAAGAATTGCGCCTCGCAGCAGCTGTACTCCGCCTCCATTCACCAAATTCCTGGATTCTGCTTGTGTGAAATGCGTAGAAACCGGAGGGAATTGATAGGAGAGAGGGGGATTTTGTAGTGTAGTGAGAGAGGGAGAGAAGATGACGTGCGAACAACCTTAGAGAAGAGAATGAAGAGGATGAGATTGTACTTCAACTGGAGCTGATGCTCTTCTATTCAATACAGGAGCTGTCCATATCTCACTCGGCATGTGGCCCACGTGTCATTTTCTCTATTATTTTGTCAACAAATTATTTTTTCTGATTGAACTAATTTTCGTGGAGTATATGATTTCATTGTTTTTTTATCATAACTTGGAAACCTATTTGCTGCGTTCAGTAACTTTTTAA
Organism: Monilaria moniliformis; assembly: GCA_034509125.1. Lineage (NCBI taxonomy): Eukaryota > Viridiplantae > Streptophyta > Magnoliopsida > Caryophyllales > Aizoaceae > Monilaria > Monilaria moniliformis. The sequence goes on from JAYDZE010004575.1 coordinate 4,958, forward strand.
TCTTATTTTTTTAGTTGGTCGCATTCGGTGATTTAAGTCCTCACTTACTTTTTAATTTGATTCTCACTGTAAGTGTATAAGTAATATACTTTAGTTGCATCAAATATTTAGCATACTGTGAGGAAATCATGAAGCATATTATTATTTGGCCAAATGATATAATATACAAGTTCAACGGCTTTTGGCTTCAAAAATGAAAAAAACTAACGGCTTTTATTAGGCAATTATTTATTTCGAAAATTTGTGCAACATGAGAAATGGGGAAATTGTGATTCTCGATACAATGGTGTATCTCTTCATATTTATTAAAAAATCATCTTTTGTGATAGTGGTATTTTTCCATCTAAAGTGGTAGTGCAATAGTAATATTAGGTTGTATTTGCTAGGGTAGATGAGATTAAGAAAGATAAGATAATAATCCCGATGGTGTATATCGGTTTGGCTAGATAGGGATATTTGATTGTGTGTTTGGTTGTCATTTAAGAAATCATTGGTTACAAATGTTCATGTTTGGTACCCAAGTTTGTAAACCATTTACCAATTGAAAGTTACTATATTAACCTTATTGAAATTACTAATTTCCGAAAAAATCCTTCAAAAGACGTCACTTGGGTTTGGTGGAATCATTTATTCAGCATTTCACCTGAGAAGGGTTGCAAATAAATTACACAAGCACTGAGTCTGCATAGTTTTTTTCGTTTAGATATAGTCACCTTATGACATTGATGTGATTTTCTTGAGCACCTACTCCTAATTTATGATATGGAGATCAGATTGAAAGCGTATAAAATATGAAGCTAGGAACAGATCTATATATATACTGTGAACATAACAAATTATATTGAAATGGGCAGTCTAATGTCCTTTATGTACAATAGTCATTGAAACTGAAACTAGAGAAACAAATATTCAAGCACCAAATAAGAATTGCCCAAACTACACAAGAATTTCCACAAGGAAATTGTGGTCCTTGCCCATTCGATAAACATACTAGAAATAACATAGCAAAGAAACAATGCAGTGGGGAAGTAAGGGTGGGGGATAACTGGGGGGAGACGATTTGGAGGAGACATTATCGCAGGGAGAGATGCCGTAGTAAAATAGAGGAGACGAATTAAGGAAAAGAAACTATGGAGACATTATCGCGGGGAGAGTTGCCGTAATAAAATAGAGGAGGCGAATTAAGGAAAAGAAACTATGGGGACATTACAGACATTGCATTCCACAACCACGGTACGGTTTCCGAAACATATTAACAATTGCATGTATTTTGTGCGATTATTTAACTAGAAGAATCATACAATTTTTGCGGGCCTTCGTCAGGGCCGCTGGCGAAACATAGGCCTCCGTGATTAATTAACCACACTACCAAACGCGCGTGTGGGCCATGATAACTTTGCTATCTGGATCTAATCGGCACCAGCAAACGGGCCCTTAGCGTGTAGTGTAATACCTATATATATATATATATCACATGTAATTCTAAAAAAAAAGTCTTACTCTATAATATTGAGACTATAGAAATCACATTCTATGTATTATTTGATGAGTGTATTTTGTAAATAGAGAGATTTATGAATCAAATATCACCGCTCCTATTGTCTAAATAAAAAAAGAAGATAAACTTTATTTTTATACAATAATCGGTAAGTTTAATACAAAAAATATATTTTAAAGCAAAAATTAATTATAATTTATAACTTGGACTTTCAACATTTTTAGTTTATAGCCTTAATTTTAATTTATTTTGTCTATAGCCTGAACTTTCCACTTTTTTCAATTTATAGCTTAACTCTGATTTATTTTTATACACCTGAAACTTTCAACTTTTTCAGTTTATATCCCCAATTTTGAAAAAATATTCAATTATAACCTAGTAAAAGAAATTGGCGTTGAAAGTGTGACTCGGATGATAAGTAAAATAAGGTGAATCATTTTTTTTTACCTTAATAGAAAACAACGTCATTAATGTCCAGATCATCAAATAAAAATTTCGTCGGTATTTTTATATCATAATTAAGACGTTTCAAGAGTGAGAATTTTAGGATTTTTCCATCCTTAATAGTTTTCATTCATTTTTGATGTGAAGATAATCAATCCACATTTTTATTGAAGGAGATGAAAACAAAGTTGTACATTTTCTTTCACAATGTGTACATGAATGATGTCGATTTTTATTAAGGTGAAAAATAAAAGTCTAATTCATTTACTTATCATCTCAATCATACTTTTGACACCCATTTTTTAACTTGGTTATAATCGAGTTCAAGATATACAAAAAATAAAATCAAAGTTGGGGCTATAAATTACAAAAAAAAAAAAAATTGAAAATTAGATTAGATAAATCAAAATTAAGATTATAAATTAAAATAGTTAAAAGTTCAGATTTTATAAAAATAAATAAACAATACATTTATTAACTAAAAATTGCAAAAATTTCAGATTATAAATTATAATTTATCCTACCATTTTTCTTCTCTCAAAACATGGATATTTCTGTTGTGAAATTGAGCGGCGTCTTTCAAAGTATGGTTATTCGGGAACGAGGGCCCCACAAATCTCAATCGCTATTGCAACTTGCAAATCCGAAGCTTTCGCCAGCTAAATCTCACATTAATTAATACAATAAAACATTAATATCAGTATTTGACCGTGCCTAGTATAGGTATAGATTATATAATATGTCCCACGTTGTGAGAATATCCTTGCAAAAAGACTTAATGTCGAAAATATCATACTAAAATTTAAAATATTAGTATATTTAAATATCTTGTACTTATATAATGTCACAAAAGTATTATCAAATTATATTTTCAAAATGTTACATAAGATGTTGACGTCTTTGCAATCTTTGAATATTAATTTCTTGCAATTCTCGAATATAAATTCGATTTCTAACTTCAAGTTCCTATCTTGAGAAATATAATTCATGACATTTTTTGTGATACTATCAACTTTAGGTCCAACATTTATGTTTTATACGTTGATATATTTTTTAAATTTTGTTTAAATATTGTGGTATGTTTTTAATACACGAGCTCCTTTAAACTAAGGAATTTTTCGAAGAAAATAAATTCAGTTGTAACAATAAGATTTTAGTTCGATACTACGAGATTAAAAGTTAGTTGGAAATATTTTACTTCTTGTGTGAGCTTCATTGTCAGTATTTTAGGAAATGTTTTATTTACACCAGTTTTAATTAGGGGTGAGTATTCAGATTTCGTATCGAATTTTGGAGAGAATATAAATATGAACTGATCCGAAATATCTGAAAATTCAAATTCAAAAATTCAATTTTTTATAATTAATTCTAAATCGAATAGAAAAATTCGAAATATTTGAAAATTTTCAAAAACCCAAAATAAGTTTTTTAGTTATTGTATATATTAGGTTTGAAATATTTAAATAAAATAATATTTGAATAAATATTTTATTTAAATAAATTTTTTTACATATTAAATGTAATTCAAATTTTTGGATTTTTTCGATTTTTAAAAATCAATCTGAACCGAACCGAGTATACGAATTTTGAAGAAAAAGAATCTGATCCGAAAATCCAAACCAAATTTAATGTTTCGGTTTGATTCGATTCGATTCTTCGGATTACGGATATTTTGCTCACTCCTAATTTTAATTCCACTAGCAAAATTTCAAAAGGTAAAAATGTATTATTAATCTTGAATATCAATTAATACTATATCTCTAAGCCAATAAAAAACAGGTTATCCAATAAATTAGTTACAAAAATTGCACTACATACTATAGAAGAAAATGAACAATTAAATTTGTTGAGCGATGCACATGAGAGACCCCAAATCCCCGGGTATCTGGGTTATATAGCGCATCAACATCAATTTGACTGCAATTACTCATGTTGTTTAATTTAGAAAATTAGGAGGACAGTTCTAAAAACTAATTACAATATCATTAAGGCTTTTATAAGGAATATCAGTGAGCTTTAATTATCTTACAAAAACGTGTTTTATTACAAGATCAACTGTATTGCAGACATCTAAGAGCCAATTCAAAGTGGTCAGCCCTTCTGCACAAAGAGAAAGGTGTAAGTAGAATAAATATACACGAATAAACCAAAACTGGTTAATAATTTATTTTTGGATTATTTTTAAAAAATAACCCCAACTTTGATTTTTATTGACTTTTTAGTCTGGATTTATGAGATAATTACAAATATAATTTGAACTTATCCTCATTGTTCATTTTATAACTCGAGCTAAAATTTTAGCCAACTAACGTTAATGTATACCGCCAGAAAATATGATTTAGCATTTGAAATAAAATAATAATAACATCACAAATTAATGATATCAATAATTCTTGATATAGAAATGACGAAGTGAATACATTTTATTTGCATTAATTAGTCAAAATTTTAGCTTGGGCTACAAAATGAACAATGAAGATAAGTTCACGCTATATTTATAATTAATATAAATTTAAATTAAAAATTACAAATGGGTTAAAATTGAGGCTATTTTTTAAAAATAACCATTTATTTTATAGGCACTAAATTTCCCACGTCCCACTAAAATAGTCTAAATTATTTTTAGGATACCTCAAATAGTCTACTTTCTTAACTTGAATTATCTTTAATTTTTTTTACTAACTACTCTACTGGCAATTGTTAGATCCACTATCCGTCAATGGATAAGTCACTAATCGTTTTTTTTTTCTTCCTTCCCCTACGTACCCACTTTTTTCTAAAAATATTTACTATTAAAAATAACTAACATTTTAGCTTAAATTATTATAAATAATTGCTCGTTTTAAATACTTTTCGTAATTATTATATTTTAAATGTTTCAGTACAATCGAATCGATAGCGATTACGTGAAATAATAAGATCCCTGCCACCGAATCACAAATATTTGGTCGCATGTGATTCGGATAATATATGCGTGATGGCATCTAATTATATATTATTGACCATGAATTAATGACACTTTACATTATGGGACAACTTTCATCCACGCAACCGCTTATTTCAAATTATGTGCTTAAGTTAGGCTTCTAGGTATATAATATAATTCTCTTACATAATGTATGTTTTCCCCACTACAAAAATCAAATGAATTTGTATATTTTATTTTCTTGGAACAAAACATTACCTTTTATTTTAAGGGAAAATATATTTTTATATATCAATATTTTGAATTTTTACAATTACACTCCAACATACATGAGATAATAAACTAATACGCACATCATTTTTGTTCTCAACAATTATATCCTGTCAATAAAAATTCAATTTTATTTTTTCTGACGTCCGTTCAAACTGATTTGATTGAAATTGCGACCATGAGGGGAATTTTTTTGACTTAAGCTACAAAATATTCCCACCAATTTCCAAATCCGACATCATTATTGAAATTGAGACCATACGAAAATCTCTGACTTAATTCACAAAAGTCTCAAACTAATTTCATAATTCGACATCACTTTGACGTCTAATTTTCACATATATGGAATAATCATGGATCATGTATAAATAACATATCTATATATATATCTTATTTATTTTATATCCAAATCCTTTTTCCATTTTTATTCTATTTGATATATGCACTTCTTTTTAGTATGAGGAAAAGAGAGAGAATGAGAATGGAAATTTATCGCTTGAATGTCTTTGAAGATATATTTTGTTTCTATGTTTTATTGCTAAATGTGTAAGAATTCACAAAACAAACGAATTCTAACGCGCATAAACAGAAGCGAAGATCACTAACCTTCGGCCATTGATACTTGACGTTTGATTTCGTTAATCTTGATGTGAACGTGGATGCTTCTATTCTCTCTTCGTTCTTCG
>JAYDZE010004586.1:0-10780 GCA_034509125.1 Monilaria moniliformis
CTACCTTCCGTAAATCTAGCTTATGTCATTCTGCTATCATTGGTAATGCTATTGTTTACTGTGAGTAATGCTTATTGATATTAGATGTGATGCTTCTGGCATAAGTTTACTAAATGATAACTTCCGTAAATATAGCTTATTTAATCAATCAACAAAATCTCTTTCCTTAATTATAGGGATCCTAAAAACATGTATAATTAAAAAATTACTTAATTGCCCTTATTTTAATTAAAATCGAATTTAATAATTTTTTTGATTTTTTTAAATATTACACGTGGCAAAATATCATCCATTCGATCCTCAAAATCAACGGTTACGATTTGGTCTTAGTTCTAATGAAAGATGGGAGTTCTCATTTGATTACTACTATATATATATATATAACTACTTCTTGTAGTTATAATTTAACACACTTACATTACATTGACATATGTGGACACTTACATTACGACTCAACATGCACATTCAGAAATAAATGCAAGGCTGAGTACAACATTACTTAGTAAACACATGCCAAAACATACATACATATGTTTGAAAATATTGTCACGCCACCCCAGTAAAGCACAAAGTTTTATCTTAACAGGCCCAAGTTTACTAAATTCATTTGTTCTTAAAGTTTGACTACACAGTTTAAGTTTCTGTTCTTCATAAGCCATATCTGATCATAATGTGCCAGGGAGGTGGTCACCTCCCACGGTCACTATACTTATTTGTCCGGGAAGGTGGCCATCTTCCACGGTCGTTGGACCGGCCAACCCACTTGATGACTCACGGTCCCTTTGTGTACACTAGTCTGAGGAGGGACAATACCCTTTCTGGGACAAATTCGATTGCATAACATTTTGGCATAGCCAACAGATAGACATTCTCATAAAACAAATATTTTTTGCATGATAATAACATTAAATCCGCGAACCTGGATTCGGATTTTGAGATAAATATCAAGACCATAACTTTCTTGAAAGTATTTAATAATTGAGTATATATTAAAGCCCATAGTTGGACGAAAAAGTCCACCTCGATTTGCTACTTGATTCGGAAAAGTACCACTATGGTTGAATCATCTCTCTTCTCGCGATCGCCCTTTTATAGAAGGTAAGCTAGATTTTAGCTTAAAAGAAAATTTCTATGATTGCGTGATATGCACGTGTTCTAGTGGGATATGTCTTCTATGTCTCATCTCATTAGCATATTCATTGAAGATTAATGATTCTTATCTCGTGATTTAAATTTATTTGATGATAATTTTCATGTCGTTCTTGATTATAATCAAGGATTCACTTAATCTTAATTTCCTTAGTTTAAGGAAATCTCAATTCCTTTGAAGTAATTAAATCAGTAATTTAATTACTTAAAATTAATCCAAAAAATAATTAATGAAGTTGGATTTTTTCTTAAATCAGATAATTTAATTTCTTATGAATTAATCATTTGATTAATTTATCATAACTTCCTAATTACTTTTTCAAAAATTAATAAAGAGAATTATTTTAATCAAACTTAAGTACTTAAATTAATTAAGTACTCCAATAATCTAAAATAATTAAGTCAATGACTAATGGGAATTTAATAAAATGTATACAACTCCATTAAATCATTAGTCCAAAGATTAATTAAATTGGCCAAACTTAAATAAAATTGAAGCCCAAACTCATACTTCTCGGCCCATTACTCAAGCCAATTCTTTATTTAAGTGGAGCCCAAAAGAAAGCCCACCCATTTGATTAATTAGGGCCCAACATAAAAAATTCCAAGCTCAATCTTCCATTTCTTGGCCCTTTCTCACAGGCCCATATTCCAATTAATTAAGCCCAAAAGGAAAAGCCCATTCTCTTCCAATGAACCGATCCGGTTTGGATCAACCCGAACCAGTTCTAGGGTTTGATATACCCTCTCACTCACACACTTACTCTCATTCACACACACTCACACTCACTTGCCTCCCATCTTTCTCTCCCCCACCTCATTCTCGCCGCAATCTCTTTCTTGGCGCCGCCACAGCCGCCACCGCCACCGTGACGCCAACAATGCTCCCCCTTTTCTTCTTCTCTACTTTTCTTCTCCACCTTTCCACTCTCTCTTTCCCTCTCGATCTCTCTCTATTCCGGACGCTGCCCACCGCCTCCGTCCGCCGTGTCACCGCCGCATCACTGCTGTGTCGCCTCCGCCTCTCTCTCCGATGAGTCTTCTGCTTTATCCTTCATTCATTTTTTTTTTGAAAGCTTAGCCCAAAATTCCTTCTTTTTCCTTTAGATTCGGCGATTTCTGTTGCCGATGCTGCCCGTGCATCGCCTTGTCACCGCTGCCCGTCGCTTCTGTCCGTGCGTGGGTTGGGGAGGGTAAATCTGCCCTCCCTTCGGCTCGCCGTCCCTTTTCCGGTCTCGGCCCGCCTTGGTCGTCGCCGCCGTCAAGCCAACGGAGCCGCCTCCCATGCTCCGTTGAGGGGCTGTCTGTCTATGGGCAGCCCTTCGCCTTGTTCCCTCCTCTCCTGGGTTGTCTTTACGTCGTCGACTCGCCCATGTACGAGCCGTCGGCGGAGCCGAGAGCAGCCTCTTTGGAACCTTGTCTTGTTACAATGATAAGTCGTGGCTCAACCTTTTAAACCAATTTATGCTTATGTTGAGGTTTTTTTTTCTAATTATGGTGCAATCCAAGATAAAAGTTCCCTAAATGGGAACTTTTTTTTATATATTTCTTTAAATGGGTAAGACGCATGACGGAAACGCGTCTTCACTTAAGTAAAGACGCATGAACGTCATGCGTTTTCAATGGTATGTCCTACTCGTACGGGTAGAAGTGTGTGCACTGTTTCACCCAGCCGAGTGGAAAACTCTGATTATTAGATAGTCCTATCCGGCCTGGTGGAAATGTGTGCACTGTTCCACCCGGCCGGGTGGAACACTCAAGCAAAAATAAGGTAGGTTTCGAATCAAATTACTACTACTGTTCCGAATCTCTCATCCACGTTCATCTAGTTCATAGATCGTAGTAACAATAATATCTTAGGTCTTATTCCATTATTTTATGGCGATGCTCGAATTATTTAGTTGAGTAGAAATATGTTCTCTGGTTCAATTTCATCTATTAGTAAAACTTGCCTAGATCAGCTTTTTGTCCTTGACCACTTCAATAATCATTTGGCAGGAGAGGTTCCCAACTGCTGGGAGAAAATGCCAAACTTGGAATTTCTCAATTTGGCTAACAACAGTTTTTTTGGTGTTGACTATTTCACCCCAAGAATTATGTTTTCTGAAATTTGCTACGACGTTTTTCTCAGTTTCACTGCATTGGCCATTTTCTGATTTTATCATATCCCTTTCTCTCTTGTCATTATGGTTGCACCGGTCAAAATATGGCTTTAGTGACCCAGTGTCCAATGTCATTTTCTGAGAATTTTTCTTCCAATCCTACTACTTCTAATCTTCATAGGAGCTCAAATAATGGTTCTTATGGTGTACCCCTAAGAGCCCTTGGTAGGGCCCAACTCGATCCAACGTGATTAACACGGGTACTCCGTATAGTCATAAGATCTCTCATACATATAACTAGGCTAGTTTGCTTGATCCGTAAGTGATGAGGATAGGTAAAACGTGACCACACTTTGTGAGCCAATCTATAATCACCCATGTTGCGGTATTCCCTTGCTTGTGCGTAGGTAGCTTGTCACGAAATCCATATCGATATGTTCCCACTTACATTCATGGATTTATGTTGGTTGCAATTTCCCATAAGGTTGCTGGTGTAGAGCCTTAACCTGTTGACAAGCTACTACTTGACTCATCAATCCCATGGAACTTGATATGCATATATTATAAGGTCATTAGTCCATAAGGTCATACACAATAGTATACTAACATTAATTTTAAGCAAGTAATCGACCATTATCGAAGGTAAGATGTTCATTGTACGTATATTATATACATAAGCGCACAAACCACTTTAATATATATAAATATAATTAGCGTAGAATTGTCAAGATAAAAAATTATTTTACATCGTGATTTATAATTTTTTTATATTATTTTCATGGTCATATAGCATAAGAAATCATCTTTATATAATTTTTTTAATTCATTTAATTTAATCTAATTAAATTTGTGGTATAATTAAAATAATAGTAATCTCAACTATTTTCGCTAAATAAATATTAATTTTTAGGTGAGAAAATAGAAAAATTCTTTTATATAAGTTTGTATTTGATAATGTTTCGTACAAACTAGATATGAGATTGGAAATTTAAAAAAAATATGAAGAACAAAAAAATGTAAATTTGACGTATGATAAGATGAAGAATTGATTTGATGCATTTGATCGTTTTTTTAAGTTGATGAATCGGAAATAATTTAAGACCACATCTAGTCATCTACCATTTAAGCATCATCTCATTTGTAATTTGAAATGTGATATCTGACTTTTGAATGTCGGACTTTTGAGCATCATCTCATCCGAAGCTTAAAAGACTATAACTGACTTTTGAACATCGTCTCATCTAGAGCTTCAAAGGTCAAAACCGACTTGTGAATATCATTTCTTCTCGAGATTATAAGATTAGAACTGACTTTTGAGCATCATCTTATCTGAAACTTGAAAGACAAGAATTGACTTTTGAGCATAATCTCGTTTGAAGCTTAAAATAACAAAACTAACTTGTGAGCATCATTTGTCTATAACTTGAAACACGAAAATCGACTTATGAGTATTATCTCATTGGTGTTTGATAGACCAAAACCGACTTATGAGCATTATCTCATTTTTGGAGCTTGAACCACCAAAACTGACTTGTAAACATCATATTATCTGGAGCTTGCAAGACCAGAACCGAGTAATTAGCATTATTTTGTTTTAAGCTTGACATACCACCTCTAACTTATAAGCCTCATTGCATCTGAAGCTCGACAAACCACCTCTGACGTATGAGCATCATCTCGTCCCAAGTTTGAAAGCAAAAATTAACTTGTAAGGGAACGTTTGGTAGCCATGTTAAGATATGATGACATAGATAGATTAAGATGGATTTTAAGATAAAAATTTATTGTACCAGCAAGATAATGATTTAATGTTGTTGTTTGGTAAGTAAAATAAAAATCAAGATTAAAATAAGTGTGGTGTTTAGTAGATTAGATTATATTATATAGAAAACGTAAAATGACATTTTTACTTTTATTAAAAATATGAATGTATTTATCTTATTTTGATAAAATAAATTATTTAATTGATATAAATTTAGCTAAATTAGTTTAACACTAGTTAGTTTTATAAAGCTAAATCAAGATTCCTTAATTTAAGATAAATTTTGCTAGATATTAGTCAACATATAATTTATTAAACTAAATTAATTAATATTTATTGTAATTAATTTAAGCTAAATTGAGGATTAATTAATTTCAAATAACGAAATCACGTGAATTATTAACTTACGATTAATAATTAAGATGATTTGATAATAAATTAGTTATTAAGAAAAATTGAGGACTAATTAATTTGTAAGTAATAGATTAAATAATGAATGTTTACAACAATTATATGAAACATTTTCCAGCGAAAAATCATTTCGTTCTGGCAAAAATGGTGGCCGGAAACCATGCACGACGGCCCCTCCACTCCATTTCCGGTAACTCCCAACAGAACCAAACAGAATTACACAGAAGAAATCGAAGAGAATTTTGGCGACCAAATCGATGAAAATTTACACCAAACAGAATTTCCAATGACCCCAATAGAATTACAGCCAATTGAAGAGAGAATTCATGGAAGAAATCAAAGAGATAAATTACAGAAGAAATCCCAGAAGAAATCGAGTCGAGAATTGACAACAAATATTCATCACAACACATAGGCTCGAATTTGGATAGTTTCGATCATCACAGCCATAGAAATTAAAGAGAATATCCGGCGACCAAATTGAAGAGAATTTTACATCAAAAAGAATTTTTGGCAACCCTCAACAGAATTACAACCAATTGAAGAGAGAATTCACCAAAGAAATGGAAGAGAATCATAGAACAAATCCAAAAGAAATCAAGTTGAGAATTCATTCACAACAAATAGGCGCAGATCTGGATAGTTCAAATCATCATGGCCATACCATAGCATTCTACAATCGAAGAGAGAATTCACAACAAATATTCATCACAAAATCACAGAATTAGACACAAACCCACCCCTTCACCCTAGCCCCTGCAACCGGCACCGTACCCTTCACTGGCATTGCACAAGAACAAAGAAGGATGAGAAAATAGGCTCAAATCTGGATATTTTCGTTCATCACAGCCACAAGCCACCGAACCCAAAATGAATGGAAGAGTTGGCGGCCATGGAGTGATGACGATCATGGTGTGACGACAACCACTACCGCCTGACACCACCACTACCGCCAGTCGCCACCACCTCACATTCTGGCTCGCACAGTAGAGAGGGAGAGTCGTGTGGACATAGAAGAAGAAGTGAATGTTGTGAAAAATAGGAGAGGGCGTTAACAAATAGTCTTGGATAAACAGTAGACTATCAAATGGGTGCGATTCATATTATGGCTCGCATAGTAGAGACATCGCATTTTTCTGGCTAAAAGTGTGGCTGGCCGCGATTGTAAGCACTCGGCCTGACAGACCGAGATATAAATTAACACTGTTATCAAACACACAAATATCACTACTGGATCAGGATAATGTATCATATCTTGGCTTTATCATGGATACCAAACTGGGCCTAAAAATCATCCTGTCAGGAGTTGTGAGATTCAAGTTTTTTAAGTTTAGGTGTTGAATTTGTGAAATATCACTAAAAATTAATATGTGATCAAGTATGTTTTTATTTATAGTTCGAATTTACAAATCTCGTGAATAATCAATATGAGATTCAAATTATATAATATTATTCTTTATTCACTATTATGATAAAATTATTTGAGTTATATTTCTTTTTTCAAAATTCATAGTCAATTGTATAATATTATATTAAATATACATGATTATGAGAATTATAAGGATAATTATTTTATACTTTCACTGTGTGTTTACCAAAATCTAACTCATAATTTATGGCATTAGAAGTTGTTGGGTATGATTACATAATAATAGAATGAGAAGCTAGCAATAGGATGGTGGAATTCGTTTGGAGTCAATTAAGACCTTCATCATAATAATTATAGTTATTATGTAACACAAAAGCTTATGTAACATTATATGGGCTAACCTCAATTTGATTGTTACTTGACGATATAAGCCATAGCTCACTCTCGATTAGTGCACAAATTTTGTCACTTCCGCATATATTATTGGGCTTAACTTAATAATCATATGTATAAGTTTGTTTTGGACTATTTCTTGAAATCTTCCTCAAATTTCCCTATATATATTAAAAATCTAGGATATCATGCCGCCATACAAAAGCGAAACATGAATAGACGAGAATCGACCGACAAGGCATCACAATCACCGTCAATGTCAGTCGAGCGGTGTAGACTTTGCTCGAGACTTCCTAGAACTCTTCAAGCAATGCTACAACAAGGAACTATCGTTGGACACACGATGACTCCATGCAACGCAAAGGGGCGATTTCATGTCTCTCTCCGCTGAGATATAAGGTCATTTATTTCTATGTTTTGTGGAGATGTTTATTTTGAGTAATATGATATACTAATGTATATCACATTAGATTGAGTATTTAAAGGATAAGATGATCAAAAAAGCTTAATATTAATCAATTTATCAAAATAAACATTGATTAATTTGAATTATTTTTATCAATCCATCTAAATAAACATCACCCTGAATTTCTTTGAACAGAAATTTGAGAATTTCAGGCAGAAATCTCCTTAATCCGCGGCCCATTAGAGATATAGTTGAGAAGTTTCGGCCTTGAATTTCTATTGGGCTCAATCACAAAGGATAGGAATTTACTTTTTTAAGGGTTAACAAGTTGGGAGGAAGATAAGATAATTGCCTAGCAACAAGTAATACGTGTGGACTTAGGATATTTGGGCCATGCATTGCGGTTAATGCTCATGCTTCGGGCATTTTATCTAGGATAAAAATTTAATCACTTAAAACAAATAATAATTAATAAAAATAATAATTTCACATGCTTTTAATAAAATTTATTTAATAAAACGACGGAGAATATTTTTTTTGAGTCGCTACAGTAAGCATATAGATAGTTCAAGTAATTTAGTCATGCAAATAGGATTTATTAACTATGAGTTGTAAAAATCAACATTTTTTATAAGGATAATTTTAAGCCGAAGTATAACAAACCAAACTAGCTAAAATATTTTCTTAGAGAAAATATGTAAAAGTCAGTGTTCAATACATATTATCAAATCGTAATACAATTAATATGTGCTGCCACAGAAAACGATGAAACATAAAAATCTATACAAAAAATTATTAACAAGACACATACAATTGTGTTTAAAGCTACAGATATGAACCAGGCCAACTTAATCGAATTTTCGAGTTATTTTTTCAAATTTGAAAGAGCCAAAAAATTAGAAAAATATGTTGATCTTATGTACATGTTATTTTATTATGGAAAATTACACGAGATATATATATAATATTAAATAAATTTTTATAATACTATAAATATAAAATTACTATACACCATATAAGATGATAAATATACTACATCACATGCAAACCACATGCAAATAGAATTGAATCTGAAATCTTTTACTAAGAAAAGTCACATAAATGATACCCCTTTCTTTTCAGCGTTAAAACAGACAATGAAAAAGAAATCAAGTCCTCGCCTCTTAATCTTTCAGCTTTCTTTCCAACCTCATTATGAATTTTTATTTATACTCTTCCTTTCATCTATTAAAATACAATAACATTATAGTACAATACAAATATATAATTTGACTTGTTCTGAATAGGAAGTATTGATAAAGAATTATTATTATTCTCAAAACTTTAATATCAAATTATCAAATGTTAAAAATTTGAGTTTCTATGTGTAATACTACAAATTTGTAACATAATTGATGTATTCATGAATGTATCTAATGAAAATATAATACTTATGAAAATCAGCACCCTCAAATGTGATAGATCTAATCTAATCGCAACTTTTAGATATTCATAATAACTCTTACGATTGTGATGTATTTGACTATTAAGTGTTGGAATTTCTTGACTATCTTTGTTATGTTGTTGGCCAGAGTATTGGGAAATATATATGTTAGTATATATTAGATTTTAGAGTATTTAATAAGATGATTTTGCTGTTCTATTTTATTTTTGTCTGTCCTTAAAATTGATTGGCGAATTGTTACTTCGAGCTAATCGCAATTGTCTTATTTGTGTGCTTTGCTTTAAGATTTTGAGTAGCGGTGATATTTGAAATTTTTCTGTTGGTTAGTTATTGGATGATTTGTGCTGCGTTTACGATGCATTAGAGCATGGTTAACGCCGCCGCAAATGAGAGGAATTTTGCGGCGGCCGGGTTGGGGCGGGGTTGGGGGCTGCATCGCCGCGCCACAGCCGGGCGATCAGCCGCTCCAGCGGCTGAAAGCCAGGCTGCGGCGGCCGGGTTGGGGCTGCGTTACAGGTGGTCCGCCGCAATGCAGCGGCCACCTTTTTTTTTTTAATTATAAAGTTTGATTTGATGATTCAATGACATTTTGGAACTTGAAATGCTGCAACTCTCACATGTGAACAATTTAATTTGGAGTGTATGGTGTAGGTGAATGCATGTGATAGTGGGGGTGAACATTTTTGAGTTGTGGCTGATTTGGGGCTGAAATTTTGGGACTGGGATAATGGTGTTGTCGCTGAAAAGTAAAATGCTGATGTGGCGGCTGAAAATTGAGTTGTGGCTGGTTTTTTTGGGGTTGGGTTAAGGATGCCCTAACTATCCTACACAATCATAACATGACTACCAAACGCCCCTTAGGTGTTTAAATAAGATAAAAATAAAGAATTCCCCTTTGACTTCTAGGTGAGGGCCGAAAAATATGACTAAAATGAGGAAGGTTGGTGTTTAATATTTGGAGTGGTTATGGACTACAAACGTTGACATAATAGAACCACTATAATCTCGGTAATGGGGATTTAATATCCAAAGTAATAAAACTTATTAATCCTTACATTAATAATTCAAAACAAAACAAAGATCCTAAACAAAACAAAGATCCTAACAAATTATTTAATCTTTAATTTTTTTTGAAATAATTTAATAATTTGATCAAAATAATTTTTTAATTCACTTTAATTCTTATTATTCGTTTTTTAAAATTATTGGGGCGTTATAATGAAAGTAGGGGAAATATTATGGAAAAAGATTTAATAAATTGTTTAAAATTGCATTTGATAAATATGTTTGTGTCAAGAGTAAAGGACGATAGATGGGAAATAATTGGCAGTGGATATGGAGTTGGAGTAGGGAGTTATTTGTGTTGGAGAACAATATTCTTTCTTGTGTGCTCTTCTTATTGACAATTTCATGCCAATTCAAAATAAAGAGAATGGTTATAAGTGGAAGGTGGAAAGCAACATAATTTATTCTTCAAAACTCGATTTACAAGGAGATAGGAAGAAAAACAATTGAAAAAAGCATGGCCCATAGAGTTTTGAAGAACATTGGTACAAAATAGTCTCGAATAAGACAACTACATTTTGTTGGAAACTTCTTCTGGATAAGATTATGAAGCATCATATTCTCTCGAAAAGAGGTGTGCTACATATGCCACTACAATAGTGATTCAACTTTTGAAAGTCTTTCTAAGAAAGGAAACGGTGTATACATAGGGAAAGCCGTGTGCAATGAAAAATGCAAG
>JAYDZE010004597.1:0-10780 GCA_034509125.1 Monilaria moniliformis
ATACTCCATCCGTCCACCAAAAATAGTCTCATTTTTCCATTTTGGTCCGTCCACAAAAAATAGTCTCATTCCATTTATGGAAAATTTCTCACAACACAATACCCTTAAACATCAATTTATTTACAACTTATACCACTAGAACCCACCACTTTTTATCACTCCAACCACTTTTTCTTTCTCTCTCTCATACTTTATCAACTACTTTTTCTCTCTTCAATCACTTTTTCTCTCTATCTCTCTTACTTTACCAATTGTGCATTAAAACCCGTGCCGTCCACCAACGAGACTATTTTTGGTGGACGGAGGGAGTATTATTAAATCTCAGTCATTCATATTTCAATCCAACTAATGAGATATTTGCAGAGTACTGCATTAAGGATCTAGTGAGAGGATTGGGTGAGATTGATAAATGTATGAGAGAAATGAGAATTATTTTCAACTCTTTGATTACAAAAGATTTACGGTAGATGCATCTTCTTATTGCATGAATGCAGCACATGAATTCGAATCTCATTTGTAACAAAACTTTAATATTTATTCGTTTAATTTTTGTTCGTTAATTTGATGTAATTACTCATTAATTTTATATGCTTATTCGTTATTCTTATTTCTTTAAAAAAATTCAAACACTATCACATTTTACAAGCAAAGGAATTGGGTGTCCTTTGAGTCAATTCTATGCAATAATTAATAATAACAAACATATGAAAGGGGCAATATAACTTCAAATTTAATGCATGCGTTTCTATTAATTAAGTCTACTTAATGTGCACGTAAAAAACCAAAAGTCAAGTCACATGCCTCCTTTAACACCATGCAACCGAGAGACATTTCAAAAGTCTTTCGTACGTTAACTATATTATTACGAGTCTTGAGTTGAAGGTTTATTTTTTCCAATATCATCTCGAAAAAGAAAAGCACATGTGATCTAAGTGGCGTAGCTAGTATTTTAAGAAATGGGTGAGATTATATTACGTTTTTAAAAAAAAAGTTTGGATCGCGCGTGTTTATGTTTATATAAGGATTTAATGTAAAAATTTATTTTTATTATGAAAATTCAAAATACTAAAAAGACTGTCATTGAATATATAAAGTCATTGTATTCATGATGAAATTTACCATATTTGGAAAAAATAAAATTAAATGAAATTTTTGCCTTTTATGGAATTCAAATACTAATGTTGTACTCATCCAACAAGAAGATTTATCTGCTGTAAATCTTTATGATAAAAGGATTGAAAAAGATTGCCATTGAACATATAAAGTCATCGTATTCACAGTGAAATTTACTGTATTTGGAAAAAATGAAATTATATGAAACTTTTGCCTCTTATAGAATTCGAACCATGGTGTTGTACTCATCCGACAATGAGATACATCTGCTATAGATCTTCATGATTAAATGATTGAAAATGATTATTCATTCTTATTTTAAATATAAGTACATTATTCTTATTATGAAAACATGAAAACATTTGCATTTTACGTACAAAGCAACTGCATTCGCAGTAAAAATGAACTTTGCTGGAAAAAGAAAAAAGTTGTCTCCATTAGGATTCGAACCGAGGTCTGCATTCATTTATCCAGGAAGATGCATCCACATAGATTTCCATGATCTATGTGCTGAAAATGATTCTCACATTCTCATGTAAGAAATGATTCTTATTTCAGCAGCAACAACAACAACGACGACGATGATGACGACGACAACAACAACAACAACAACAACAACAATAATAATAATCATCATCATCATCATGAATTTTTTGCATGGACGATCGTTGGGGCATGCTAGGGACTTAGCTTTGCCCCTTTGCCTACACACACATCATTTTGAGTCAGACTATCTGAAGCTCGATTATGTAGGAGCTCGTTCCACTTGTTTAATGAATACTTGAGTTTAATTGTGTCAAATTTATACTCGATGGTACTTGAGTTATAATTCTCATGACAAAGCTTGTTAATAAATATGTAAGTGAACTAAAATGTATAACATTATTGAATTTGTGTTTGACTATATGTTTCATATACTTTTTTTATTAGTGATATGCAAATAATTGTTAGATCAACTTTATTTGTTTAGAAAATATAGCACGACAAGGGATTAAACTAAAATGAGGAGGTGATGTGGCAAAAGTGAAAAATTGTAAGGCCGTTATTAACTTTTGCTATAATGAATATTACAACTCATGTATCACAGACATGGCATGTTCATTGTTAAATATTTTCTGAGCTAGATTTGGTCTACCTGTGCCCAAAAAGTTACAAGGCATGTATAGTAATACTATTGTGCTTTAATTATTATTCTTTTTTTTTAATTCTTAAAAAATACGATCATCTTTTGCATGAATATTAAAGATTTATTAAACTCTTTAAGAATATTCAAATAATAAACAATATTTATGCAATAAGAAGGGTTACGAATTCAATCTCCATTGCTCTTCTTTATTTTTAGTTTAAAAA
Source organism: Monilaria moniliformis (assembly GCA_034509125.1). NCBI lineage: Eukaryota > Viridiplantae > Streptophyta > Magnoliopsida > Caryophyllales > Aizoaceae > Monilaria > Monilaria moniliformis. The sequence continues at coordinate 2,464 of JAYDZE010004597.1, forward strand.
GTGTGTATGTGGCGCATGCTTCAAAGGTATTGGATTTATGGAACAATATTAAGTAAATTTATAAGTACGTTATAATACCTCTTTAGGTATTGGCTAAATATATTTCAATTTACTGTTACGAGATGATCTTTGATTTTTGAACAAACTTATTTAATATTTCACATGCACTATAAGGAATAATAAAATATTCAAAGTACGCTTAAAAAAAATAGGTGTGCATTAGGTTAAATCATACCCTTAATGCATAACTAAAATTAAATAATAATAATTGGATTCTAAAATAGACGGTTATGATTTTCCAAATCACGCGCTTCATTATACATCTACTATAATATCATTAAAAGGCTAAAATAGAGACAAAACATTTTACGCAAGTTTTTATATATGGTTATTTCCTTATTTTATGGAGTCATTAACTCCACTAAATCTACCCATATTAATTGTTCCAAAAATTTCTCATAATATTATAATGAATATCAATAATGCATATAAATTTAACTGACTGAGATTATCATCTTGTAGTTTAAACAAAAATTTTACAACGGGTAGGTTTTATCGTTATAATTTATGATTATCAACAATAATATAAGAACATTATTATTATAGGGGACATAATTTATCATTGTATAATAATACATTTATTAATATAAAACAAAAAATCATTGTAATACAAAATAATATATTGTTGTACGGTGTAGATTATATCATGAATTAACACAAAAATATAACATGTATCATTATAAGAAATTCATTATATCATTATCTCTACCATGCTTCATTATTGTTCTATATTACAACGATTCAAATTACTTATTAATGTTAATCATCATAACTACTGCAACGATATCATTATAATGATATCGATAATCATTATCTGATGTATTTTTTTAACAGCATGCTTATATCTATCAAAACAATCGTTAATCGTCATAAACAACAATAAATTTATATTATATTATTGATTGCATCATTACAGTATAAGCTATGCAACGTTACCGTACTCAATATGCATAAATAAACATGACATATGAGGACAAAAATTTGGTATGATAAAAGAAGGAAAAAATAACTTTAAGTTCTATAAATTAACTGCATCTGCTTTTTATGAAAAATATCCAATATATAAGAAGTAAATCTATCTAAAACCTAATCATATTCCACGTTAGAATACATACAATTATTATTCCAAAAAAAATATTACTTACCATAATTGATCAAATTGACAATTACTTAAATATCCTTATTTGCTATTAATAATTAAAATAATATTGTCGTGTGGCATATTGACAATCCATTAAATCTTTAAATCTTACAAATAATATTTAGTCTTATTCTATAATAAGAAATTATTTAGATTTAATTACACTCTTATATATATATACACACATTCAAATTACAATTAGACTATCACCTAACATTGTTCGCTCAAATATATGATTCCCATATAGATCCTCATTCAAATGGATCATCCTTGACTTGCTAATGTCTACAACTATTATGAGGAGGAAAATATGGAACATCTAAATTTGATACAAAATAAACTAATTCTTCAGCAAGTTAAGCCATCATGAAATAAAATCATCATATCATATATAATAAGTTTTTTCAATCTTTATCTCATACTGGAATATCTTAATGTAATTGAAAATGATTAGAAATTTTTGAAATACAATATAAGACACGAAATAAGATAGTAATTGTATACGGGATGTTTCCATCTCGACATGACCTCCCATCTTAGGTCGATATCTGCCATCTTAGGTTGATACTGTTTCATAAATAACATTCGACATCATCTCCAACATCATGGGTTACATATCTATATATTAATCATATAATTTTATGATTAGCAACACCCATGATGTTGTTGTCTATTTACTGTGAATTCGGACACAATATTTAATTTTTAGAAAACTGTATATCAAGCACACACAGCACATCCGAAATGAGAAAAGTCCAATTCATTTTTTGCATGTTCCAAGACAGAATTTACAGTTATTATTATTTTGAATTTAATGTGTTAGTTATCAAGTGTACTATAATCTTACATAGTTTGCCGACCAAAGTCTACAATGATAATGTTGGACCGAGAATTTTTCGAGAATGGCTTAAGCATATTTTGAGTTCCCTTAAATAATGATATTTATTTTCTTTTGTCAAAAAAAGGAAGAAGAAACTCAAAAGTAGCATCTGTAAACACTCACTCACTCACTCTAAATTACACAAAAAAAATTGTATGTATACAAGTATAGAGTAACTACACATATGTCCACATTAATTACCACTCAAAGTACACACAATTCTTTATTTGTATAATATTTATTAATTTGATCTTTTATTTCTGATTATATTAATAGAGCCTCGACGAATGTAATAACATGGGATAAAATAATTGTGCATACTTACTTGCTATGTGGCAATAATAGGCAAAAAAAAAAATGAAGAAAAAAGGACGTTAAGCTATGCATTAATAAATAAAAGTACGTGAACCCTATTATTTATGACATATTTTTTTAGTATAAATATTTAGGAGAGTTGAAAATGATATTAAGTATCATGAGAAATATATATTATTTAAAGTTGTGTGACTGATGAATATATCTTTAAAAAAGACGAATTAAACATAAATTACATGTCATGAATAATAGAATGGAAAAAATACTACAAATCTTCTAGCATACATAAGCATACTACACCAACTGAATTAAACATCAATTTCAACGAACCACCATCTAAATTTCATTGTTTTATTAGTAAGATAATCAGACGACAATCATTACGCAAGACTCTAGTATACTCCAATATTTCAATCTAATAGTGATGTTCAATATATATTGATAATTTGATATGATATGTATCGATGAATCACGTATAAAATAAGGCAAAAAAGCCGGCTGCATTCCACATGGTAAGTCAATCCCCCCACTCACGCACCACATCACACCAATCCCCCGCTCTCTCTCTCGCTCTCTCTCTCCCTCCCTCTCTCTCCCGCCCCTATAAATCCCCCTCCCCACATCTCGACCACCACAGTCCCCTCTCAAGATCTCCCCACACCACACCCTCCTTAACGAAGATGTCGTCGAAGCCAGCGACCAAGGTAGTGGCGCCGCTCAAAGATGAGCTGGACATCGTGATCCCGACGATCCGCAACCTGGACTTCCTGGAGATGTGGAGGCCCTTCTTCGAGCAGTATCATCTCATCATCGTCCAGGACGGGGACCCCTCGAAGACGATCCACGTGCCGGAGGGATTCGACTACGAGCTCTACAACCGCAACGACATCAACCGGATCTTGGGCCCCAAGGCCTCCTGCATCTCCTTCAAGGACTCCGCTTGCCGCTGCTTCGGATTCCTCGTCTCCAAGAAGAAGTACATCTTCACCATTGACGACGATTGCTTCGTGAGTTTCTCTCTCTTCTTCCTCGATTGCGAATTTTACTTGTGTTGTGAGTTGGGGGAGCGAGTTTTGGGATTGGATCTGAGTTGTGTGTGAGCGAGTTTCTGAATCAGTCTTCGGTTTGGGGATCGGGGAAGTCAACGGTCTATGAGAATATGCGAAGAAGAAAATCTTTGTTGATTGCGAGAAAAGTGTTTGCGGGGTTTGCGATACAATGTGTCGCGGTCCACTGAGAAACGGTGGTCCGTGTCTTCGATCTTCACATGTGGCATCTCTCGTTAGCTGATTGGTAGTTTTGTCGAGACCGGGTTTGTGTTGGAACAGATTTTGTGTGTTTTGGCCCACAAGAAATTTTATTTTTCATCGGTGCTATAATTTTCTTGTTTTATACCAGTATTATATAATATAAAGCTGAATGAAGGATCAAAATCCATTCTTTCATTAATAGTACTAATTAAAAAGATTTGTGGTAATCCTGCTTTGCCATATGCTATTTGAAAGTTGTTAGACCAGACGTTTTTGAAATTAAAGGTACAAAATGTAGTCTTTCTTTGTTTGACATGTATGTTTTTCATATACGTTTTGGTTTTCTTAACTTGGCATGTGAGCATGATGATGATTAACGATTACCATCACCATTGCTCCATCGCTTATGACGTAATCAATTGCTAATTTGCTTTACATTTGATGTAGTGTTAGTTGCTTTGTCCTAGTTAGAGGAGATTAAACAAGAAACCGATCTATTTGGCTAGTTGAAAGGACAAACTCCAAATAAATTAACTTATATGAATGTATATCAACAATTGCTTTGATATGTAAGCAAATAATATATCTGAATAGGAATGGATTGCTATATAGGTGGCCAAGGATCCAACTGGGCAAGAGATCAATGCATTGGCTCAACACATACATAACCTGCTCACTCCAGCCACACCATTCTTCTTCAACACATTGTACGACCCCTACAGAGAAGGTGCAGACTTCGTCCGCGGCTACCCCTTCAGCCTGAGGGAAGGAGCGCCAACTGCCGTCTCCCACGGACTCTGGCTCAACATCCCCGATTACGACGCCCCAACTCAGCTTGTCAAACCTCGCGAGCGCAACACTAGGTTAGATGGTAACTCACATTTCTTGATAAAAACCGCGTCTTTGATTATTGCTCACGTGTTGCATCATCGTCTGTTTTCCTTCACAGGTATGTCGATGCTGTCCTGACAATTCCCAAGGGAACCCTTTTCCCTATGTGCGGAATGAACCTTGCATTCGACAGGGAGCTCATTGGCGCGGCCATGTATTTCGGGCTCATGGGCGATGGCCAACCAATCGGGAGATATGACGATATGTGGGCTGGCTGGTGCACTAAGGTGTTTGTTCACTCATACACTGTTGGAAACCAGGAAAATTTTTATACCTTGAATAGTTGAGAATGTGTGGACATATTTGCAGGTGATCACTGACCATTTGGGTCTTGGGGTGAAAACGGGGCTGCCGTATATCTGGCACAGCAAGGCTAGCAACCCATTTGTGAATCTGAAGAAGGAATACAAAGGAATCTACTGGCAAGAGGAGATCATCCCCTTCTTCCAATCTGCTGTTCTCCCCAAGGAATGCACAACCGTGCAGAAATGCTACATTGAGCTGTCGAAGATGGTGAAAGAGAAGCTCGGCCCTATTGATCCCTACTTCCAGAAGCTAGCTGATGCTATGGTCACCTGGATTGAGGCGTGGGACGAGCTCAACTCTTCTGCAGCTGCTCCTGCTGCTGATGCTGCCAAGAAGGATGCTTCTTCTTCTTCCAAGAAGAAGTAGAGAGGGAGTTGGTTGACTAGTTCTAACAGAGATTACTTCTTAAATTATTTCACTCACTTCCAGCGCTCCACATTTTTACTTGCTATGTCTGCTTTATTATCATATTTGTATTCTAGAAGTTGAGTTATCTCTTTTGACGGCTCAGGGATCTTAAGTTACACCATCTATTGGTTATAAACTTTATACTACTGCATTTGAGCTTTAATATGCATATGCTTTTTTATTGTTTCAGCTTGTTTTGCGCTTCATTCCTCTTATTTTGATGAGCATATCAGCTTTACCTGGTTAGTGTTAAACTATTTCATAAGTACCACACAAGAAAACTTCAATGAATCACAACAACAAAAAAAAAGAAGCTGAAATTTGCTTTTTCATCAAATTGCAGCTTGTGTCAGGATTCAGGGTGAAGATACAATCTCCTACCAAAAAATTTACAAAGTTCAAAATTTATTAAAAAGATTCTCAACAAATTAAATTCAATGGTTATTAATCCAATGCATGTGTATTATTATGTTTTGACTAGGATCAAGTCCTCTATATTGTTGCCATAGCAGCTCATCAAAAGAGCAGAAGTGCCAAAACAATCAAGACTAGACCCAAACTAGCCGTAGCCGCCCTGCACCCACCACCCTTTTCCTTCCGCCTCCCATCGCCGCCTGCCACAACAGCGACTTCCATCACTGTCTTCTCCTCCGGGAACGAACAAGATTCGCTAAAATCACGAGACTACCTTCTTCTTTCTCCACCACCGTCATAGTTCACCATCACTTGCTTTCTTGAATCCAATCACTACGTATTTCATTAGAATCCTTATAAAATTACCTTTAATTTGATATATATATATATATATATATACATATATATATATACATATATATATAGTGTTGAAAATAATTTAAATCGAGAGAGTTATGTGAAACTCAAATTTTTAAGATCTTTCAGTGGAAAATGTTCATGAAAATCGCATAATTCTAGCGTAAAATTAGGGAATTACCAACATAAATTAAATGACATAATTACCCTTAAATCTTAGCCGTGTAATCTTCAAATTTAAAATTGTTCATGTAAAAACCACTTTTTATATGCAAATAGAGACCGGATATTGATCGTTGGACACAAATTCTGGACGGTCACGATCGCGACATGTGGCGGCACTGCATATTTAATTGGAGAGGCTAGAGGGCATTTATGGAATTTGATTATATCTAATTGTTGTGCTGGAGTATGGTTTATTGTTATGCGAAAGTATAGTTCATTGTTGTACTGAAATATAGTTCATTGTTGCATTGAATTATGTTTCGTATTTTAGGCAGCTGGTGTTAGATTTAATTTTACCCACTTTCCATCTCATAAAATATCTCAAAACTTTAAATACAGATAACTCTCGCTATTTTTTTTTCACACACTATATATAAAATTAAATTTTAATTTTATGAGGATTTAAACTAAATCTTAATTGCATATGTTCAGATGAAGAAAATTGTACGAAAAAAAAAAAGAATATGTAATTATCTCAGCATACTTTCAACATACGTTTATTCTGTTGGAGTATGATTCATTGTTATGATGAAGTATGATTCATTGTTATGTGAAAGTATGGTTAATTATTGTGTGCTAAAATATAGTCCATTGTTACTCTAAAGTATGTTTTGAATTTTAGGCAACTGGCGTAAGAGAGAGAGACAACTGGCAGTAATTGAATTTTACCAAAATGGCCCTTATATTGTTATATTAACATAAGCTACGCTATTGTAAATATTTAAAATCACCGCATCAATTTGACACATTTATTTTTGTTAATCATGCAATCCAATTTTAGTCTTGGTTATAACATAAGAAGGTGGCTCACCTAAAATAAAACCCTATACTTCTCGTATGGGATAAAATAAAATAAATATTTTACTTTTAAGTTAGGCGGGAAAGAATTACTTATTCGAATAAACTCTATCATTCAAATGTATGTAGTAGTAGTTAAGAAATTACTAATTGCGATAATTTGGGTGTTCATCATATCTCAACATAACAACAATCTATAAGTTTGCTTTTATCCTTTTAAACTGATTAGCTTCGATTTTGGCTCCAACATGTCCTCCCGGAGAAAAGAGAAAGTTGGTTCCCCCCGAGGAGAAAAATAGAAAATTCAAATACCAATATCTTTCTTTTTTTCTATTTTTTATTATCAGGGGATAAATAGTTTTTAATTATTTTTTTCATTTTTTAGACTCCAACATGTTCTTAACTCCTACTCTCCTAGTACCCTAGTAAAAGAAAATGTAATACCATTGAACTACAATTTTAGTCCTTGTAAACATAGGGGCTTTCTTTGGGGAAACGGAAATGCGTTTTTGAATTCCTAGTTTCAAATATGTTATGCTCGATAAACTTGAAAATCAAATCTCAAATTTACATCTCATTCTCCAGACATAATTTGAATCTGCAGTAACGTTTGTCTCCTACTTTTCTAATTCACATATTTAAATCTTTTTTTGTTGTAGATTTATCCTTACTTGCGCCGACATTTAACCTAAAACTCTTCTATACAAGATTTGGAAAACCTAGCCACAAATTCATACAAATATGGGCCGGGACTATAATATATTCATATGGACCAAAATCCTAATCCAAATTCTTTCCCATATTTATAATTTTGTTGTTGTTCAACTCATTTTACTCCGAAAATCAGTATCAAGCAAGACTCCCCTCACAAGTTCTATGGGTTGGAAAATAAGCAAAAACCAACTGATTGTCCACCACTGTGTCTAGTACAACGTTCAATCAGCAGCTGAAGGTCAAGAACTAACTTGTTTATGAATCAGGTAAATTATATCCTCTAGTTACTCGCTGCATTACCTTAACAAAGACAATGAAAACTTAGGACTACATAAATTAGGCAATCACATATAAGCAGAGCCAAAAAGCACATGGAACAATCCACTATTAGCTAAGATTATCCTAAGATCATTTCCTAGTAGTCGTTGGATGAAACTAAACTGAAAATTGGACGAAGATCACCATCTTCACTTAGGGCTTCGGTTTGCATATGTCTTCTATTATGCCTTTGCCATCCGTTGCATCAAAGAAGAAGAAGTTTTTTAGAGGATCACCTTT
>JAYDZE010004608.1:0-10779 GCA_034509125.1 Monilaria moniliformis
TTTACAACAACAACAAGCAAAGGGGGAAAAAATTGTGTAAAATACAAGCAAACCGTGGAACCGGCGGTTCCAAACCGGCGGTTCAACCGCCGGTTTCGGTTTTGTTATGCTGGAACTGGAACCGAACCGCAACATCTGGTTTCACGGTTCCGGTTGAACCGCCGGCGGCCGGTTCCGGTTACGATTTTTTTGGGCAACCCTATATGCGATTTGAAAATTGTACAAACTAGAGGTGTAAAAAAGTATTTTGTCACGTTTATTGATGAAGGTGGAAGTCCCTCCTCTGAAACAAGTTGCATTTGGCCCTAAAACAGTCGATTGTATCTTTATCAGTTATGCACTAAACAACAATGCCTATCGTTTCCTAGTCCATAAGTCAGTTGTGCCTAATGTGGGTGAAGGAACAACAATTGAGTCAAAGAATGTTGTATTCCTTGAGAATGTTTATCCTTGCAAGAGGCAAGAGGACTGTTCTAGTAAAAGAATGGTGAATGAACCCACTAGTTCTAATTCTCTAAAAAGAACGAGGTCGAGTCCCGAGGATGTAGAATCAAGACGTGGTAAAAGAGCCAGAGTTGCTAAGACATTTGGTCCCGACTTCATAATGTTTATGTTGGATGACGAACCAAAGTCGTTGGCGAAAGCTCTCTGGTCCAGACGCGCCATTCTGGCTAGAAACGGTCAATAGCGAAATTGAATCGATGATGCGAAACAACACATGGGTGTGAGTGGACTTTCCAGAAGACTGCAAGGCTTTAGGGTGCAAGTCGATCCTGAAAATGAAATATAAAGTTAATGGTACTATTGATAAGCACAATGTTCGCCTAGTTGTGAAAGGCTTCAAACAAAGAGAAGGGTGTGACTTCTTTGACACATATTCACCAGTTATGCGAATAACTTCTATTCGGGTGCTTATTCTGATTGCTGCTTTGCACAATCTTGATATTCACCAAATGGATGTCAAAACTGCGTTACTGAATGGTGAATTGGAAGAAGAGATTTATATGGAGCAACCTTAGGGGTTTGTAGTACCCGGCGAAGAGAGGAATGCAAACTGGTTAAGTCCTATATGGATTGAAGCAATCGTCGTTGCAATGACATTTGAAGTTTGACAATGCGATGTTGTCAAACGGTTTCACTATCAACGAGTGTGATAAATGTGTTTACATTAAGAACACGGATAACGAGTTCGTTATTGTATGCCTTTATGTAGACGATATGTTGATTATGGGCAACAATAGCCGCATTATCAACAAGACGAAAAATATGTTTAAGAGGAATTTCAACATGAATGATTCTAGCTGATGTGATTCTTGGAATCAAGATTTTAAGGAGTCGTAAGGGAATCGCTTTGACACAATCTCATTACGTTGAGAAAGTGTTAAAGAAGTTTCACTCATTTGATTGTGATCCAGCTAAGACTCCATTGGAATCCAACGTGCATTTGAGTGTGCACACGGGCGAGCCTGTGACTCAAGATGAATATGCAAGGATCATAGGAAGTTTGATATTTATCACAAACTGCACACGACAAGATCTTGCGTGTCCAATGAATAAGTTGAGTCGGTTTATGAGCAATCCAAGCAAATAACATTGGAAAGCTCTGCGTAGAGTTTTGATATACTTAAAATATACTCTTAACTTTGGGGTGCATTACACGCGATATCCCCAAGTACTTGATGAGTACTATGACGCAAGTTAGATCTCTAATTCGAGAGACTCATTATCGACGAGTGGATATGTGTTCACTGTAGGGGTGGTGTTGTCTCGTGGAAGTCAACGAAACAGACGTGTATTGCTCGATCCACCATGGAATCCGACTTTATAGCTTTGGATAAAGTTGGGGAAGAAACCGATTGGCTCATAAACTTCCTTGCAGATATTCCAACCAATGCTCACAGTAGTGATACACTGCGATAGCCAAGCGGCTATAGGGAGAGCACAAAGTGGCCTGTATAATGGTAAATCTCGACATATCCGTCGACGACATAATACCGTGAGACAATTGATCACGAGTGGTGTTATCTCTGTTGAATACATTAGGTCAATGGATAAACTAGCGGATGCATTAACCAAATGGTTAAGTCGTGATCAAATGTTTAAGTTGCTAGAAGGAATTGGGTTAAAAACCATATCTAAAATATAAATATAGTGGTAACCTAACCATACGATTGGTGATCCCATGGACGTGGTTCAATGGGAAAACGAAGCTATATGAATTTAGTTGTAACACTCGGAAGATCTTAAATTTCGCTCATTCTATAGAAAGCATTGAGTGTTGTAACCGGCATGTAGTAAGAGGTTATGTTTTTAACTTTTAACGATTCTTGAAAGCCTCGATGAGATGGAGTATGGCAGGATACTCTGGAAAAAAAATCGCCTATGTAAGTGAGAAGTGTAGGCCGCATCAATTTTTGTTAATCACTTATGAATCCAAAGAGGTGTTCCATGAGAAACGGACACAAATGTGAGAACTGATGAGTTTGTAAATAATATTATGTCAATTTCATTGTCTCGGTATACACCAAGGGAGAATGGTTCAAGGCATCACGTCCACCAGACCCCCGGTGTGCCCGATGGTGTTGACTATGGAAAGTTCAAAGCCACAAGCTACCATTCCAAATGCAATATTATTTCTCGATGATTGAACTAAGTGTTTGCATGCATGCATGTGTTTTTTCCGTGTAGTTGGTTAGAGTCAATGTGGTGGATTGTTGGAAACGTGAGTTATAGCTAACGTATTTGGCCTTTCATCTAAATATAACATTCACCTCATTATGTGGTATCTTGAATGCCAAAGCCTTTCAAGTACCTCATCTTAGCCTATAAATAGACTTGAGTTTGGATGAGATAAACACAACATTTCAAAAAACATTTTCATCTCTCAAAGTTTAGAAGTCTTTAGCTCAATTCTAGGAACTCCATCAAGTTCGTCGGTGTCTAGTGGGTTTGAGATGCTTCAACACGCTAGGAAGAAGTCGTTTTATCTTTGGGGACGATACGTCAATCTGAGAGCACCAGCTGTGGCGTAATTCGTCTTGCGGAAAGAGGGTTTTCCTCGACTCAACTTATAGTTTGATTTATTTTATTATTTGTCGTTGTAATTTTCGTTCTATTTCTTTTTATTTTGTTCTTTTAATTGTAATAATGAGAACATTACTTATTTAATGGCTTGGATTTTTCTCATATTTTTAACAGGAAGGTCCTCGAGATTTCCTTTGGGCAGGAAGGTTCGATATCTCAGTGTTTTGGGCTATGGACTAGTGTTGGACTGTTGTGTGCAATATGGGAGTTGATTGTTTTACTGACTCGTGCTATCATATACTTGTATTAGTAAATGTGTTGAGTTTTGGTGAACGTTTATAATGACATCATTGGGAGGTAATATTAGTAATTCAGGTTATACCGTGTTTACGAAACTATAATTCCTTCACCTACAAAGCAGTATATAATACTTATTTGTCTTTTTAAAGGAAGAAGCAGTATATAGTAAGTTACCTCAAAAAAATAATCAGTATCTCTTACTTTTTCCTTTACAAATGTCTGTTGGGAAAGTGGTATATTCGTTTCTAAACTTTTTAACGTTGTTTAGATTTATTAGATGTATGACCCTTTATAGCTCGGACCTAATGAACTTGCTCTATATTGAAATGCATATTTATTTTTATTTTTATTTTTAATATTATTCTTTTGAAATATATAGTTGCATCAAATATAACAAAGATTTCTATGCCGACAAAACTCTCAAATATTACTAAAAAGACTTACTATATTTTACGTTGTTAGACAAGTTGTTATAAGAAAAGGTCTCAATTATATTAAAAAATGGTGTGAATATAAGATTTGTGGTCTACGTGGACAGATGCACAAGAATCCACTTCAATTATTCACTTCGTTGTTCCTTTTTCTTTGTTGCTTTAAGTTGTTAATTACATTTAACGACTTCTTAAAATAATGTAAGAGTTTGTTCCTTATTCACAATAATGTGTTTGTATAAATAGAAGAGGACAAGAGGTAGTGGTGTGGAGTATTTCCAAAATCACTGCAATCTACATCAATAATTCTTTGTCAACCTTCTTCCAAAAAGAAACTCAATCTTATAAAATTCAAGCCTACCTCTTCGTTAGCTAAACTATATATATCAACAGTTTCGCCATTATAAACCCAAAAATCGTTACACGTTTGAGATATTTAAGAGAGCAGGAGCTGCTAATCATATCACAAACTGTAAATGAAATTTCTCCCAAAAAAAGAACATAATTTCTTTTAGTTTTCAAATTCTAAAATCTGTCAACTTTGCTAAAGACCAAAATCGTATGTATCTCCTTCACAATATCTATTCCCTCTTTTTATCTTTTTTTTTTCTTTTGTAAATAACTTATTCTCTGTATTGGTTAATGTGGTTGATTTATTTGTAAAATTAATTAAAGACTATTCTTGAATATCTCGATAATATTAAAATTTATTGTTAAGCATTACATTCGGTTTAATTCACTTATATTATATATAGTTATTCTATTTTTAATCTCTTTTTTTGCAAGGTGTTTTGGTCGATTTAAAATGAAAAACATTTATTTTGTATTAATAAATCAACAAAAATATTTTATATTTAAATTGTGACAAACTTGTATAAATGGAAGTATAATTAAGCTAAGTTTTGCAGAAAAGGTAAACAAAGAGGTGGGCCTGAGGGTGGGGATGACAGCCACGAAGCCGACTACTATAATATCATATTCATTTTAGTCCAAAATAATATGATTAGTGATGTTGAAATAAGTAACCGAATAATATTTGTCACCAAAAAATTCCGAGTGCCTAATGAAACTTGAAGCACGCTTTGCACCCTCATCCCTTCCTAAACTTTATATGGTACCCCTCTGCTCTCAAGGCCAGGGCCTCCCAACCCAACCCAACCCACTGCCTTCACACAACAATCAAACTCCGCCTTAATCAATCAAACTCCGCCTTAATGTGAAGTAAGTAACCCACGTATCTGAAAATGGAACGAATCCATTTCTGTAGCAAACTCCTACTAGTTGTGCTGAGCGTGTCCGCGGCACTGGCGGTGGTGGAATCAGCGATAGGGGTGAACTGGGGCACGATTGCGCTCCACCGCCTCTCGCCCGAGACAGTGGTGGATATTTTGAAGGACAACAAGATTGAAAAAGTGAAGCTCTTTGATGCCGACCCAGACTCCCTCAAGGCATTGATGGGCAGTGGGATCCAAGTCATGGTTGGGATCCCTAACGAAATGCTTGCGCTCCTCAGCTCCTCTACTTCTGCTTGTGATTCTTGGGTTTCTCAAAATGTCTCCAAATATATGGTTAAAGGCGGTGTTGATATCAAGTACTACCTCTCTCTCTCTCTCTCACACACACACACACACACACACACATACTTTATGTAAAGGTGCTTAGTCTAAATCTTTGATATTTGTTTAGTTTATGTGATTATCTTGTATTTGATGGGTTCTCCAATTGAGTTTCTGTCTCTTAACTTGTTAAGATACTATTTTCTTTGGCCTGATTTAAAAAAAAAAATTTACCTTCCATTTTCAATGTGAATATATTTGGTTTGTTTTCGTGACTTGATCAGATGGGAGATTGTGGAGTTATGGGAGTAGAGCTATATAGTGTTGATTTGCTTACTTATTTAAATGGACTGTGTTATCTGATTCTTGTGGAACCGAATTGGAAACTGCATCTTTCTTTCTCTGCTACTGCTTTTGGTAGAAGATTCTATTCTGTTGTCTATTACACAAAAGATTTATGTTGACAAAGACTAATTTACTCTTGAAAAATGATTTCTTGTTGGTGTAGTATGCTTCTTAACAAATGTATGTGGTTTTGTTTCAAGCATGGATTAGTATATATCAAACTGCGAGCTTTTTGCCATATCCTATTTGCAGCTGAATTTGGCTACAAATTATAGCTTTATCTTTTGAAAGCAGAATTATCTGAAGACAGAGTATAAGCTCCATGTCCTCTGTTAATTGCTTTGGGGTTTAGAACTTCTTCTGTAATATTTAGGATCTTGAGCAAGATTGATGCTTCATCTCTATAATCTTTGTCCACACTACTGAATCTTGATGGCGATTGCAGGTATGTTGCAGTTGGAAATGAGCCATTCCTGACTAGTTACTCTGGTCAATTCCAATCTTATGTTGTGCCTACTATGCTTAATTTACAGCAGTCTCTGGCTAAAGCAAATCTTGTGGGCACGGTAAAGTTGGTCGTCCCGTGCAATGCTGATGCCTATGAATCTAATCTACCATCACAAGGAGCCTTCCGAGCAGAGCTAACACAAATCATGACACAGCTTGTTTCTTTCCTGAACTCCAATGGTTCGCCTTTCATAGTGAATATATACCCCTTCCTAAGCCTGTATGGGAACTCCGATTTTCCTCAAGATTATGCATTCTTTGAGGGTACGACACATCCTGTGGTTGATGGACCAAATACCTACTTCAGTGCATTTGATGGTAATTTCGACACACTAGTTTCAGCTCTCAGCAAACTAGGGTATCCTCAAATGCCGATTGTTATAGGGGAGGTGGGTTGGCCAACAGACGGTGCCTCTGGGGCAAATCTCACTGCAGCGAGGGTTTTCAACCAGGGACTCGTTAAGAATGTTTTATCAAATAAGGGAACTCCTCTAAGGCCAGGTGTCCCGCCGATGGATGTCTATCTTTTCGGTCTTCTTGATGAGGGGGCCAAGAGCACCCTACCCGGGAACTTTGAGAGGCATTGGGGCATATTCTCATTTGATGGGCAGGCCAAGTACCGACTGAATCTTGGCAATGGATATCTGAAAAATGCGAAAGAAGTTAAGTATCTTCCTTCCAGATGGTGCGTTGCAAATCCTAACCAGGATCTTTCTACCGTGACTAGCCACTTCAAGCTTGCTTGTAATTATGCTGATTGCACAACGCTCAGCTATGGAGGATCCTGCAACAATATTGGTGAGAAAGGAAATATATCGTATGCTTTCAACAGCTATTATCAGTTGCAGAAGCAGAATCCTCGGAGCTGTGAGTTTGATGGGCTCGGGATGATCACTATGTTGGATCCCTCGATTGGTGACTGCAGATTTCTTGTTGGTGTCACAGATGGGAAATCTTTAGGCTTTAGATCAAATGGTGGACGGAGTGTATTCTTGTTAGTTGCTTTTTGGGCGTCTTGTGTGATTTTCATGTGACTCGAGATTTTGAAGTGGGATTTTCAGGGTTCCCTCTTCTGAAACTGACCCGGTTAGAGAAAGAAGAAGAAATAATAATGCACATAAGTATCACTATAGATGTATTAGTAGAAGATTGGTTGGGGTTAGTATGGTTATTGTTGAGTTGTGAGGAAGTATTGAGCTTCTGTACCGTTATAGCACTACTATTTATTGAAGATATCAATTTGATTTGATAATTTATTCTTGTGTTGCATTTGATATGAAATTCTGCACTTGAATCATTAGGTTATACAATGCATCTATTTTGCTTGGTCACATGAAAATGAGCAGCTAGGAAATATAGGTTAACAAATATAAAAATTAACAGTTTCAAGATACATGTGGTAGCAGCAAATTCTTGTAGTTGTTGTGATCTGGTTTTGATGTTAGCAGCAATTCTGGCCGCAGCAGAATTTGGCGCAGGTGATGAGAGGCTTGAATACGTTAAACAAGCAGCAGCGACACCCTTCAAACACAGATTACCACATACATTTCATCAAGCCTTTGCAATTTACATATTGCAGGAAAAACTGTTTTCTGGAGAGTTACCTTGTGGGTGCACGACACGTTCAGCAGGTTTCATGAAAGTTGTTGCATACGAACAAGTGACGAAGCACGCAACTAGCAGCAGCCATGTCAGAGAGATTGGCAAAGTCTTGTTCTCAACATCTCTACATCCTAGTTTAGAATGGATGACATGCAGATATGAGAGTCCTATTTATAGAGGAAAGTAATATTATTTTTATGGGATTGAAGCTCGTGTGAACTGATCGAACCCACTATCTGCTTTTTCTGGCTGATGATAAATAAACTGATCAACCAAGTGGTGTTCTTGTCTTACTGCATCATTATATGACTTTATTTGTAAGTTCAGAACCTTCTAATGGAAACAAGAGGTGAGGAAGATGTGTCTGGAAATGACATGATTTGAATGAATCATAACTTGAACCAATCATAAACCTCCTTTCAGCGTGATCTGGAATGAATCTTTCAGTTCCAGCAGAGATGATTGGACCAATATATATTCTGAAAATGAAGCTAGCAGTTAACCAGATTTCTTGTTGTGAATCTCAAATACATAGCTCAGAAAGCTTCCAAAGTGGAACGTTTGAGGACAAATGAAATCAGGTCTCCTCTCCCAGTCCCAGAAAAAGAATTAACAAACATGACGTTTACAATACAGTTTACTCATCTACATTGCTCTTTAAATTCAGATATAATTAGGAATGATTCAGTGTCTGTTGCTCAATATACACATTCAAATCAATATGCAATATACACACAGGCTCTCATCTTTTGGTTCCAACATATGCTTTGTGAGTTTAATCATAAAGCCTTATCCTCGTAGTAATCTCTGTCAAACAAATGGGGCACCGGCTCGTTTCTTCGCCGCAATCATGGAACGTCTGCGGAGAATATGGATGCAAAGTAATCAATGCACATAATCCACTAGGAAACAACGCCTTCCAAAATTTCACATCTTTTTTTTTTTTTTTGGTGCTTTACCTGATGGCCGCATCCAAGTGCAAGATCCCATTGGCTGTCATAACAAACGGGGCACCTCTGTGGGGAAGATTTAGAGAATCAAACTCATCTGCATGCTAAAAGCATTATAAAAGTTGAAACAAACCACACAAAGTGAGAGGATTTACCCTTTCATTTGAAGAGCTCGAAGTGGAAACAGGAGAGGGTAGATAGTTATTTGAAAAGGTTTGGATAAGGCTGTTTGACCGGGAAAAGAATCGATCATTGTTCGACCTCAAGTTATGTGATGGAGGTGGTAAAGGGAGAGTTCTGCTGTGTCCTCTCTGGTTGCTGCAATAGAAAATATAGGCCTTTCAGATGCTTAGTTTTTCCGCATGTGCATATGATGAAGCATTTGTATCAATTGACTGAAATCGACATGAGATAGCATTTACATGACAGTATCTATTCACAGTGCATTACCCCAAGAGTCGGAGTTCCAGTGTTGCTCTGTATTGTAAAGGGATCTCCATCAGTGCAGCCAAGGCAAACTCAGCTTCCTTCTGTGATAGAGGGATATTTCTCGACATGATTTCTGTGAAATTTACAAACTGCATTTGGCAACCAATGTAATCCATAAAAGTTCTAGTCAAGCATCAGCACATGGATTTTCTGAGATGGATTTGCAAGGTCACACCTGTATATTGTCAAAGGCTCTGGCTGGGATATTGTCATCAAACTCATGCATCATATCCCACGGCCCATCTCCAACTCCAACCACGATAATGGACAACGGGTACCCGCTGCACAACAGAAACACAAAGCAAAAGGAAAGGGTCAAATAAAGTCTCAACATCTTTTTGAAGAAATAAGTCCAAATTTCACTTGTACAACCTTGCTCTCACTATTGCATTAACTGTGTGTTGCTCCTAAGGACTTAGCTGACCAGCTCCATGTCTACACTTCGTGTGACCTTCCATAGAAAGTCGACACACGTCAAACCAGGAAGAAAAAATGATGTTTGGTTTTGAGTAGAGTAAGATGCAAGCATAAAAATTACTTGGCCATCAACTATGATTAAGAGAACATGATATTGACCACCACTTCGATCAACTATCCCTATAGCAGTTTCGATTATTGGGGCAAACGATGTAGGTCCTGGACAGTCACAGAGCATCTTCTTCATGAGGAATTAAGAAAAAGAACATGTATAATTATGAACTTGGAAAAGAAAGCAGGAGAGGCAGAGGTGGATTATGGACCTGATAAGCGAACACGTGGAACGATCTGTCTATAAGGAGAGAGTGCCTCCTTGAAGCCATTACAGGGCCTGTTGTCCGAGTAGAAGCTGAAGACATCTCGATCATGAGTAGTCACTGCAAGATGAATGACAAGTGTTACGCCTCATTGACTTTGGAGAATGTTAGGACAAGAACATATATACCATCGCCAAAGCCAAAACATGGGATGAGATTATCCTCATCGAAACGTGAGAGAGTCCTTCCAATGATGGAGATGGCGTGCTGGTACGGATTCAAGCCATCGCTGAGGTGATGAAAGCACCTTCCGTCGAAGGAATCCCTCCCTGTCCATTCGTTGCTCTTGGTGAAGTCAATGCCGACTATCAGATTGGAGGATTCCAGACCGGATTTAATAAGCGCTTCTGTAATCTTAACATAGTCAAATCATAAAACACAATTAGAGATAGAATGAAAAGTGATGATATTGAGATAAAGAAAGATACCTGTTCGGTAGTGTGGTAGTTGTCGAGAATTCTTCCATATCTCCTAGAAAAGTGATTTGAATTCGGACGATCCATCTCGCCTTTGGGAATCTCTGTGAGCACAAACACCACTGGTTGATCAACTTGGCCATTTCAAGTATTAATTATTCACTCAATACAACATTCGCATGTTCATATTTTAAAAAACGCGCCAACAAGTAAGTAATCAAGAAAGAATTACTTAATTGATTGCTTTGTGATTGAGTGTGTGGAAGAGATGATATACATAATTAGGGCATGTTTGATAGGATAGATTAGGCCAAGATTAGATTATTAATTATAACTAAACATAGTTATAATTAATAATCTAATCT
>JAYDZE010004619.1:0-10778 GCA_034509125.1 Monilaria moniliformis
TTATAATGCTATTTCCATCGAAATATAATGCTGACTCACGAAACAGAATCGCGTCCATCGGTTGATGTAAATCAATGACCCAGATATGGTCTTAGTTCTACCACATAGGGCTGTTCTTAGTCTAACATGACCCTATGGTATTAATTTAGACATTATTTTATATACTACCAACCTTATGGTATTAATTTAGACATTATTTTATAATTTTCAGATTTTCGAATATCGGATTTTCGAATTTTTGTTAGGGTTTTTGGATTTTTAATGCAATTTCGGATTCGGATAATTCGGTTCAGATTTAATTTTCAGAAAATTTCGGATTTTCGGATCGGTTCGGATTAGGCAAAAATCCAAACCGAAATCCGAATGTTCACCCTAGGTACACATATCCATGAAGGAAAAAAGCTCAATTTCGAAGCCAACCACTGCATAAATATTTAATTGACGTTCGTATGTAACTATAAATATGTATCTCCATCGGTCATTTAATTTCCTAGGGATATAAATTGAAATACATAACTTTATGTGTTGTAGTAGTTAAAAAATTTCAAACATGAAAGAAGATTGCACGTTTAATTTTGTCCTACATCTCGGCAATGCTCCATGTGGCTAGGCTACTGGATTCCGGTATACATTATTTAAAAAATAAACGCACTCTAAAATGAAGAAATAAAAGATGCAATAAATATAGTAGCTTAGTACAAGACAAATGCAACTTACCTTACATTTGACCACGATTTCAATTTTCACTTAAGCCATTTAAAAGGTTAAGCACAAACTTTATTTAAGAAATTAACCAATAAAATAATAACGTAATTGTACAAAAATACATGAATTTTTACAATTCGCCTATAGATACACAAATTTTCACATCTACAAATTTCGCATACAATGTACTTACAAATACTTACATGACTTGAACAGCAGGTAATATTAAATAACGTAGTTTGACTAGCAAGTGAAACATTATCGTTTCATCATAAAATGTTGTCATTTCATCATAAAACATTGTTGTTTCATCAATTCTAATTTCTTAAATGATAATCTTATTTTGAATCTATTTTGTGATGAAATGAAATGTTCTATTCGTAGTCAAACTATATTGTCTAGTATTACTGACTGTTTAAGCCATAGTAATTTCGGGCCTCCATCTTAGCTTAAATTTTGTTGAAAATTTCCGTCATGTGAAAATGAGAAAAATTGGAAGTTTGTGTATTTGTAGCTAGTATTTATAGTTCGTGTGCAAAATCAAAATTACGTGAAAGTTTATCTATTTTAGGGCAATTATCCTCAAATAATACTAGCAATTCCCTCAGAACTTAAATAATAGCAATTGCACTAAACATCTCCCGACTTTAATTACTTAGGAATTTACCGGGGATAGGCGCGTAGGGTGAGGAAAATCGAACTGAAATCAAACAATAGAATTGAAGTGTTAAATTTTTGTCGATTTGGTATGATCTTGAGGGTCTTTGGTCCGATTAATTTGATTAAATTCTTGAATAATAAATTTCGAATGAACTCAAATCTATTGAACAGTTCATAATAATTAATAAATATTATAATAAATGTATTTCTTTTATTTTTGTAATATAGTTGTTTGATTGACGTTGAATTTATTTTGATATTATTACTATTATTTTATATAATAAATTTTTATTACAATAATGTTAGGTTGGACCCAAAATCGAACAGAAATCTAAGTTTAAAATTTTGTTTTATTTGAAAAAAAAACTTTGATTGGTTTGTTTGACAAGTTTAAAAAGTTCTATATATTAGTTTGGGTATAATAAGACTTCCGAACCGATTGGATGATCACCCCTACATTCGCTTATTAATTAAAAGTTTTATCTATTATATATATTTATATAATATATATAAATATATGTTCTTTGAAAGCAAATTTGATTAAATTTGAGTGGTTCTGCGATTTTTCTTTGAAATTTTAACACCCACAATAGAAGGTATTGATTTTGCCCCTTCCTTAATTTTTTCATCTCTTATTTTCTAATTCATTCTTATTTGATATAATTTACAATTACGAATATTTAAAAATTATGTAATTTAAATATAAATTTTATTAAAATAAATCAAATTACATAATAAAAATCCTAAAATTATATTATTAAAAGCAAAAAATTAAATCCTAAAATTACATTATTGAAAGCCAAAGTTACATAATTTAAATCCTAATATTACATTATTGAAAACTAAAAATTATATAATTAGAAACTACAACCAACTTAAATCATACCCAATATATCATTAAGCGGTTGAGAAAAAAGACGGTCGTTTTTTGCTTGTTCCTCGGTCATATGGGACTTATCTTAAATGTTGGCTTCGTAAAATAACTTATATCATGTGGTGTTGTTCCTTCATTCTAGTGCCCAGCATATTTGACCGATCTCCTCCATTGTAGCATTGCATGAGAATACCGTCTTCCATTTCGCCTTGCGCTTTACCGCCTTTTGTCCAATGGGACGACTCCTACTCGGCTCCTCACTCGGAACATGGTCGGTTCAGCCTCCTTGCTTGTGCTTAATTGGCCGTCAAAGGTGTATTTCGTTCTCTTTAGTCTGACTGATCGGCTACCCGCCCACTTTTCGAAGTGGCAAACTTTCTCCCAAGTCTTTACGTACTTTAAAATATCTGCTTCACTTGAGTTGGTCCTTCTTTCTCTTTCTATTGCGTTGTAGATGGCTCGGAACTTGGAGAGTTCGGGGTTGACTCTATTGTAACCCTCAAACCATATGAGTTGTGCATTCACGGGCGACTTAAGGGTGTATCTCATTTTACTTCTTGGCAACCTTCTTCCAATATGACAATCATTTTTGCCGACTTTCGAAGATTGCATCTTCATTAACATCGACATAGATAAGCATGGTTTCATTAGCGGAGTTCACAATCAGATATTGATCTTAGACCTCTCCACTTCACTGGAGATGTTGATGGTGTCGAGATGTGGAGATGACGAGTCGAGACAATAAGATTTAAAATATGCCACTTGAGAAGCCATTTTGAAAGTGATTGGATCGTATCCTAATAGGGTTGGATAGATCCCCTGTGATAAAATATGTTAAATCACAACTTGGTGGTTGGGATTGTTGGGAGAGATGAAATAGATGGTGTGAGAAAATAAACTACGAGTGTCGACTAATTTATGGAAGAAAAATTAATTAGAAAAAAATGAGGAAAGAACCATTTGATTCAGACGGCTATTTAAAAAAATAATTTATTTAAAAAATAGCCATTGGCTATTTTAAAAAAAAAGTTAATATATAATTATTTGAAGAAAAAAAACAACAAAGATTGTGAGGGCATCGCGTGTCACACACTTGCGCTCTAATTGACCGCGAGCCGCAAGTGCGTGCATGCGAGTGTGAGGGCCAAGTGTGGCCGAAGAACCTTATGTACGACTCCAGCCACCAGTTTGCTCGTCTGCAGCAGTGGTAGGCCGAGTGCATGGGCTGGCGGCTCACCTGCGAGCCGCCCTTGTGAGTGCTCTTAGTTGTTGCCCCTCACATGTCATGATCTATGTGTCCGAACTATCTATACTCATCCAAATTAACATATTGAAATAAATTTTTTCCAGTGAAAATGATAGATACGTGCACTGAAGTGGATGAATCTAGACTAAAATGCTATAAAAACTAATTCCACCTACTCCGATTAAGTCATTGAACTAGGTCATCAAAACTTTCCTCATTATAAGCCTTTCATATATGGTTTTTATATCGATTATTAGATAATAGCAATTTTTTTCCAAATACATGTACTTACTATAGTTGCAGAATAGGTAATATACTTACTGATTTATATATGATATAATAAGTTTTACTGTGTGATGCTTGTATTCTTGTCTTCTACTGAAAATTTTAAAGTAGAAAAAAAGGTAATTTCCTAGATGTACTTGTATTATATTTTGGTAGGAGGTTTGGCCTTCTAGAAGATCAATTCATGGACAAGCAAACTAAGATGCCTGTTCTAGTTCAACTCTCACCGACTCTTGATTTGAAACAATTCACCAAAAATAAAACTAGATTGACTCAAAAGGTAAATTAATTACTAAGGGAGTTCCATAAGAATCAAAGGAATTACTTTTGCCTAGTATTGCTCAAATATGAAACTAGATTTTTGTTTAGTTTCATTAATCCGGAAGATATAAGTGAATTACTATTAATTTTCTTATATATATATATGTGTGTATAAGTAATATTATTGACTAATGCTATTAATTATTAGTCAAAATAAAACGTAAGATACTATATTTTTCAACTAACGTACCATAAACACTAGAAACGGAAATTTAAAAATTCGACCACAGTCACATCCTATGACTATGAGGCATCTCTTTGATAGTGACTATAACAGAATATATGCAACCTTTTATTCTGGCAGTTATATATATGAAACTATTCTTATATTTGAACCGTCTTTGACTAAATGCTACATATATCTCCGTTACCCGAATATTTTTTTCCTATTGGAAACTCATTTTTACTTCTTGGTGCAAGATTAGTTGGTGCCGGTGTAGCTAGTTTGTGTATATATATTTCGACGTAGAAAATTTAAATATATGAAAGCTTGAGGCATCGGAGAATAAAATTGTAAAAGAATGCACAAATCGCAAGGAATTGAGCATAATTGAGCTAAATTTGCTAAGTGTCGACTCGGCATGCATAGGCAGCCCAGTCAAGCTGTCCAGCTTGAAGATGTCGTCGACTGCATTACCAGAAGGACATTTCGGCCATTTTGCAGAAAAAAACCTAGCTCACTTTATGAGCTAGCGCCGCCATATTTATAAGGAGGGTGAATCAGATTAGGAACGAACACTGTTCAGTAGAGAACACTTAGGGGGAAAAAAATACATCCATTCTCTCCAAAAAATATCTTGAAGAAGAGAACAAAGCAACCATGGAAGAGGAAAATCGCGAAGTTTTTTTTTTGGGGGGGGAATCTGTTCCCCCACCTTTCATCTTTAATTTCCAAATGTTTCGACACTTTCTTGCTTAGATTTTGGAAAGAATTTTTAGGGGTTTTGTGAATAGGAATTAGGATTTAATTTCTTGCCTTCAACAATCTAGTGAAAGTATGGATCAAGATTAACTTTTCTCTTTTTTCTTATAAAAAACCAAATTTAGAATTTGATTTTATAATCGAAATGACCGCAAACTTGATTGTGTAAACTTGATTGTGGAATATAATGTATATATTCATATAATTTATTTCAAGGAACCGAAGGTGTGTGTGTTTCTTTTTCCTGTCGTCGGAAAATTTAGTGTTACGTTGCTACACGCATAGAGTATAAATTAAAAGAGAGTGGTGGTGCAGCGAGTTGACCTGCCACAGTTCGTAGGTTGATCTAACCAAGAATATTGGTCATGCACGCCAAGCTAAAGAAAGTTTGAAAATTTTCACCAACTTTAAGTACTTTACGACTATGAAGATTGAAGAAATTCATTACTATCTTGTTTTTCTTACTGGTTGGAAAATCGGTAATTGTGGGGTTGGTATAGTATTTGGACAGATTAATTATTAATGGAGATTTTATTCTTTATGGATGATAATAATAATAATAATAATAATAATAATAATAATAATAATAATAATAATAATAATAATAATAATAATAATAATAATAGTGCTTAAATGATGACACGGATGCAATTTAATATTCTTCTTACCGGATACTAAATTTTCTAGGAATATTTATATTAGGAGGCGTTTATTTTTTAGGGTTAGTTAAGATGAATAAAAATAGTATACGTTAATCCCTTATTTACTTAAATGGAATAGAACTTTGTCTCAAGACCTTCTACCATTTGAGTTATTTTTTCCTAATTCGCATTCCATTGAAAATATAGGAATGGACAAATCTTAATAATAAAGATAAAAAAATATACAATCACATATTTTATCAATAATAAAAAAGTAAATGTTATTTTAGGATAAAATAACTTAGATAAATAAATGGACATTTTTTAAATTTGGGTTAATTTTAATTTTTGTCTCCAACTTTGAGCATTTTTTGGAAAATGTCTTCATCTTTCCGAAAATTTTGATTTATGTCTCGCTTCACATATTTAGGGGACAGAGTGATCAGTTAGCACATCGGCAAGTTAAGTGGATTTTTTTTTTCTAGCTCAAGTTATAATCGATGTCGTTTTGCAAAAAAATAATTATAATAATAATTTTACCTAAAACTCCTACTATTACTATTAATTCACTAATAATTTTGCAAAAACTCCTCATTTTGTACACAACAATTAAAATTCACTTTTAAAGTAAAGGATTCAATTTATTAAGTACCATATGGAAGGGATTTATGTGCAAATTCAAAAATGTAAGGTGTAGTTGTTGTTGTTGTTGTTGTCGTCGTCGTCGTTACTACTACTATTACTATTACTATTACTATTACTATTACTATTACTATTACTATTACTATTACTATTAATATTTATTATTATTATTATTATTATTATTATTATCATCATCATCATCATCATCATCCTCATCATTACCATCATCATTAGGACTATTGGTCGTTAATATCACGAACTATAGCCGAATTTTGGGTTTTCCCACGAATTTAAAACTTGATTTTTAAAATCTTGAACCTTGGTCGTGTTTGAGATTTCCCACAATTGACGATTCTGGTGAAATTGATTCCTACGTGGCTTATCGGATAGTCTAAGTGGCCCAAAACAACGTCGTTTTGGCAAGGAATGTCCACTGGACCAAAACGACCATGTTTTGATTAAAATTAATTAATAATTTCTTATTTTTATTTTTTATTTTGATTTTTAAAATTTTATATCCTCCTTCTCTCATCTCTCTAACTCTCTCTCTACCGCTGACTGCAAGCCACACTACCAGCTCCATCTCGCCATCTCTCTGTCGCCAACACATATCGCACCAAAATCCAAATCCAAAAAATTAAAGCCGCTGGAATTGACCTTCACCTTAAGAAGAGAAAGAGCGGAGAAATTGATTGCAATGCTGAATTCATTTTGAAATGAGATCTCCACGTTGCTTTTGGTGATATTGCTGATGAAGATCGGGCTACTGAATTAGTCAAGTTTCAAACAATAATTGAGGAATTGGAAGGTGAAAGAAGAGTCGACAAAGAAGCTCGACTGAGAGCGCAGGACATTGCAAGAAATAAAATAGTAGAATCTGCAATCTAAGACATTAAAAAAAATATTTATTTAAGATGGATGGCTCACTTACGACAGTGAGCCACGATCTCTCAATAACGACAGCCTACCACGATGGTTCTTAGTTCTTACTACCGGTCCTGAGTTAGCTACGATCATGGGTACCCGTCAAATTCTTACTAGCGGACGAATCCGCTGGTAATCCGCCGGTGACTTTTACCGGCAGACTTTATCCGCCGGTAAATATTTCCCCGTCAATTATTTTAACGACACAGCTAATCCGTCGGTAACCAAATTTACCGACGGATTTTTAATGTTTACCTGCGGATTTGTCCACCGGTAAAACGCGTATTTTTGTAGTGTACTACGTTCTCCCTCGAGTTTAAACTATTTTTTTTCTTTCAAAAAGACATTGTCGATTCTTTTTGTTTTGAGTTTTCAAAGAAGTTTATGATATCTTTATGCTTTTTCAAGTAAGTTGATGTTTATGTTGCGAGTGCACATTTAATGAACTTGGTTGAAGTTTTAAGTTTTAAAAGCATGAACAACCAACTTCTTACATGAAAAATTGAATGCAGTATTTATGAGTTGGTTGATGTTCTTTTTTCTAATTTTTTTAGTTTTCGATTTTTGTATTGTAAAAAAGAAGATCGAAATTAATTTAAATAAAAGGAAAAAAGAGTCATGTCAGCTTCAACATCTTTTTCGGCCATATGAAGGGGTTAATTCGTCTTTTAAGGCAAAATGATATAGAATACTCATACTTTTAGAAGTGAGAACAAAAAATATCGACTTTTATGATAGTACTATCTTTCCCCTATTTACACTTTCAATTTCCATAGGGCTGGATGAACCAACTCTTAAGGCATGTACTTGTTGGCTTTCCTCTAGCTACCCCAAATAAGGACACGACGATGTTTCTATGCTACTAGTAAATAAATAATAGAAACTATATAATGGAAATTAAATAATATTTTATATAAAACTCTTAAAATTGAACTATAATCTCAGTACCTTCGTGGTATATTAACGTTCAAAATTTGTCTTTAAAATTTAGAAGACCCAGAGCATAACCAACAATCTAGTTTAATGCAGAGATATATATAGAGATAATTCATAAGACAATTTTATCGTGACGTCAAACTTTGTCCAAAAATTTTATTGGTTTGGTAATTGGTATAAACTTTTTGACCAAGATTCAATTGGTATTTCAATCGTTAAATGTGTTAGCCAATCGAATATAGGATTAACTTTCCTTTTTATTTCATGCATTATATATATTTTATTAACTTTCTTTGCATAATTAGTTGGATTTGATTATGATAGGAAATGATTTTATATAGAATTTGTTATTATAAATTTTTTATATACTCTAAATTTCTGCTGACAAGAATAATATTTATTTCATTGTGATAATATATGGTGTGTATGGTGATAAAGATTATATCTGTGTGATTTAATTATGGTAAATTTAATGGAGTAATGATTCCACATATTATGGTAATTACCGAAATTAAAACGCGTCTGTTTGCATTTTGTGACCATTTTGCTCTTTTGATGATATTGCTTAAACCGTATAATGATGTCATTTTATCTTAAATTATGATCGTCCGTTTTCTAATCTTAGAATATAGATTAGATCTTAGTTATGCATTTAGAGGATATTATCACTCTAATACACCTCTATATAAATATATATATATATATAATTTACCATGCAATGATAAAAGAGTAATTTTAGCTCTTAGAATCTCAACAAGCCATAGTTAAAGGTGTGAGCTAAACGCGGTTCCAACAGAAATGTCTTCGCAAAAATTTCGAAGAAAAAAGTTTCTCCCCCTGTTTTTCCTCCACTCAACCATTTCTCACGTAAATAAAAATGATTATATTCTCAAAAAACTATCTGCCATATATTAAATTGAGACTTCTGTTCCATGAACACATGCCATTTCATTATTACATTATTCCTTTTCAGGGGTCGCTTTCGTGTTATTTTTGTAATGTTAAAGAAGGTGATGATTTCATTGAAAACGTCACAAGAGGCCACATCCCACTACTTACAAACAATTATTATTTAATAAAAGTCACACTTATAGTAAAATAGATATAGGATAGATCCGAAAGTCTATCATCTATGCAGTTGATTGATCAATCATGGCCGGTGGACAGGTTTAATAACCTTAATAAAAAGATTGTGCCTTTTGTGTGTTATATTTAAAATACGGCAGAAGCTATAAGAATTACTGGAATTTAGGGGGCAAATAGAAGTTGGATATTGGGATTTCATTTCATGTGGTAATAGATTGAATAGTCCATGACAAGGACACTTCATCTATCTAGCTGACTACTCCTTAAGAGATATATTTTATGAATATTCTTTTTTATTATTCTTATCGCTACAAAAAAAATTAGCGACGAACATTTATTTATAGGTAATCACCGACGTATTACTAATAGTAAATAAAGTTGGACAAGCTCGATGGTTTTACCAACGGATTACTGGCAAAATTTGTCGCGAATATTAGGCGTCATAAACACCGTCGATGTTACTGACAAATTTAGATGTCGGAAAATCTTCTGACGATCGCCTTTCGTCCGTAACAATTATTTAACTTAATGTATATTTATTTAAAATAAAAAAAAATCATTCGATCAACAAATTCATGTCTGTCGGTGATTCCTAAGGTCCTCTCGACGGTCTTTGCCGTCGGTAACCATTTTAACTAAATAATATTTTTTTATAATTTACGTAATTTGTTGTCAGCAATCTGTAGGTAAAAAGAAGAATTGGTATTTTAATTTACCCCCTTATCCAAATTCAATTTTCACTCCTAAATCCCAACACTTTCCTCTCCCTTGTTGCCACCTCCATGAAATTTAGTTGTCGCGCCTCTATCTTTCTCTTTCGCGCCTCCTCCCTCATTGTTGCTTGTTGTCGTCGAGGATCCCTCGCCGCCACTCTCCCTCTTTAGCCACTGCATATTGTCGTCGCCGCTCCCAGCGCCATCTCGTCCAGCCTATGTTGGCACTGTTCCATTCACCAGTCAGGAGAATATTGAGTTGCAGTCAGTGCTTACCGGCAGACACTTAAACCGTTTGTTAGAAATACAAGTTCTCTTAACTAGGTATATACAAATACTAAAAATCTATTCAAAAGAATAAATAAATATTTCTAACGGATAACAGATATAGGAGTAAATACCTTGTTTTCCATCGATATTACTGACGAAATATTTATGTTTGTTTTCAGATAATTTTTTACTGGATGAAACTTTGCCGGCGATGATTTTCCTCAATTTTCCGTCAGTAAACTTACTGACAACACTTAAACTATCGAAAAAATAATTATTTGCAATGAATTTTGCGACATCAATTTATTTTCGTAAATCTGTTGGTAAATGTGATTATCAACAGATTTATAAGTATTATTGACGATATTTTCCATCGATAAAAAATGTTTTTTGTAGTCTATTACAACTATTATAACTATTAATATTAATATTTATTTTTGTTTTCATATCGAGTTGAAATTTAAATATATTTCGTAGTAGCTAGACTCTTTTTATTTTGGTAGACCTCAATACATACATAACAAATCCCAACAAAAAAAACTCTACATTCCCT
>JAYDZE010004630.1:0-10778 GCA_034509125.1 Monilaria moniliformis
TAGATGTAGAAGGGATTAGACACTCTGAGAATTGTAACGTACATTAAAGTTGCAAATACATTTCTTACGCTTTGAGCCGTGGACGTAGATCTTATTAAGGATCGAACCACGTTAAATCCTCGTGTTCATACTCTAAAATTCTATTTGTGTTTTAAGTTAATCTATCCTGTGAAAATAAGATCGATCACTAACTAAGTGTAAAATTGGTAAATTATTCAATAAAAGTTTCCAGTAAGGCAAGCAGTAATGAAATCAATTCCCTAGAATAACCTTTTTATTCTTGTTCTTTAGTTTTATTTTATGTTTTGCTTTTATTTTACAAGAATCAAATCAAAGTTGTGTGATTTAGATAGTATTAATTGATTGAGGTTGTAATACTTAGAATCAACTTAGTCTATGTGGATACGATACTCTTTGCCTATTATTTACTATAATACGATTGCACCATCCTCTTGGCGTATAATTATTAGTAGAAATAAAATTTAGGTCAGTTGGGTGAATCTGAGATTGCATTGCTAGTTTCTAGAAGAAGATGAAGGACTTTCCAACCAAAAATCATCTGTGGCTCATTGACAACGGATGCTCGTGCCACGTGACGGGCTACAAAGAGTATATTTCCGACTACGTGGAGCGCGAAGGAGGCAAAGTACAATTGACTATGCAAATTTTTGTCGTTACTAAATCTCAACAACAAAAGAAAATTTTGTTTTCTCACTCTTCAAAATACTATTAGATTAGTATACGGCAAACGGGATCGATCCGTGAGGATAACAGACAAAACTTGACTTAATTTTCTACAATCAAAAGGTTTTTTGTGATGTTGTCATGCCTTAAGACGTTCAATTTGTTTATTTTTCCTTATTCAAAAGCTTGATTAAACTACGAGTGAGAAATTGAAATTTAACTAATTTCTTAAGCTTGAAAATGAAATTAAACGATTTTGAAACAAGAAAACATTAGCTGAATTTGAAAACATTCTGAAATTTGAACTAAAGAAATTGTAAACATATTTTTAGATTTTTGGACGTTCAATCGGGCAACCTAAACTTATGTATAGAAAACATAAATTGCATCTAATTTACTATTGCTTACCGAAAAACAGAGCACGACAACAGAATGTGCGAAAACTTCAACTAAACAACCATTAAAATTTTGCAAAACTTGAAATCAACATGAAATTTGAATGAAAGCATCTTAAATCTAGATCAAATCTACATCAAAACAAAGTACCCATGGAAAATCTAAAGAGATTAACATCTATTGCTCAAGGATTCATCAACAAATCAACAAACTCATTTGAAATCATTTTCTCAAACATTATACATGAAACCACCAAAACATCAAATCGCAAGGAAACTTGAACACAACTAAACTAAATCTCATAAAGCAAGGGGAAAGAAAGAAACCTAAATCACACCATAAAATCATGGAAACTAAGCTGAAATCGTAGAGTACAGAGAGTCGAAGACAAAGAACATAAGCAAATGAATTTTTGCATGAAAACTGAAATTGAAATTTCAAAATCCAAACCAAATCAGAATCTAAAATTACTTGGCTATCTAACATTCGAAACTGAAATCGAGATTAATATCTAAGCTAAGATCAAAAGATTTTTAACTAAAAAATAATAGTTTTGAACTTCAAACACCAAGTAGAAAGCGTTTTCAACAACTCAAAGCTAGAAAAACACGAAAAACAAAGTTGAAATCTCATAAAAAGTAGAAATAAAACAATTTAACAGTGAAATTACATTTTTCCTCGTCACCTGGCCCATGTCCTTCATCTCTTGTTCCATATTTTTATTTTTCTCCAAGATGGAAGTGTGATTGTGTGAATGGAAGTGATAGAATACAAAGAATGTTTTTTTAATCTCCCTAGCTCATTTCCAATAAATATTGCAGCTCTAGAAGATTAGTGAGCTAGGTTATTTATGCAGAATGACCATTGTACCCGTTGGCTGATTCTAGTCGGTTATGAGCATGGATAGACGTTCAGGTTGGGCAGCGTGTTCTGCGGTTCTTAGATTTTTCCTCATTTTTGCACTTCAAACCATGGCTTTCCTTCCTATTATCCTCCTATGCGCTTATCTTCCAATCTCCTTCATTTTCTACACCGAAATAACAATTAACGTGTAGATTTTATCCAAAATAAGCACAATTCAACTCAAAATACATAGCAACAAAAATGACTTATCAACAATTTGGTGATAACTCGGTAGGAATCACCAAGGACTTCGGTACGTTATCGATCAGTTTACTAAAATTCTTAATGTCAATTATGTATGTGGTCTTAAGCATAATCTACTTTTTGTTAGTCAATTCAGTGACAACTCATGTTCTTTTTGATAAATCTTCTACTGAGTATAGGGAACAACAAAAGAAAGATGCTCCATTAACCTCACAACAACCGTCTAATTCCCTCGGCACGAACAATGAAGTAATGATATAGGGACCTAATAAGGAAGATATAGAAAAAGGCCACGTTCATCAAGTAGGAGCTACTGAGACCACAAAAGTTCCCCCAAAACAAAAATCTTCTATACCGGCCATGGATCGAGGTGGGACTGTGTCAGTTGATAGATCCCCACATGATGTCACTGTTCGTGGTACTTAAGAATCTCAAAATACTAATGGTAACAGATCACCATCTAGGAATGCTTCTATTAAAGTAGAGCAAGCTACTGATTATGGACCAATCTCCGATAATAGACTTAAAGAAGTGAAATTTGGAAACATTGGAGATGGATCGAAAGTCATCCTAAGCAACATATTGTTGGAGATCCCAAAGATAGAGAAAGAACTAGGAGATCGATTACTGATTCTGTTCACTATGCAGAGGCACTTATCATCAATGAATGACACTTCTCAGCAACTATTATTCTCAATTGGAACCAAGATATGTTCTGGAAGCCCTCAACAACGTCAACTGGACAAGATGTATGCAAGAATAGTTCAATGATTTTTTGAAAAATGTTGCGTGGGAAATAGTGGATACATCGAAGGGTCAAAATGTGATAGGTTTCAAGTGGATCTTCAAAAACAAGAATGATGGAAATGAGGATGTTATAAAAAAACAAAGCAAGACTAGTCGTTAAGGGTTACAACCAAGATGAAGGTATTGATTATAATGAAACTTTCACACCAGTAGTCAGACTTGAAACTATCCATCATTTCTAGCCTATGTTGTACATAAGAAATTCAAAGTGTATCAAATGGATGTGAAATGTGCTTCTCTGAAAGGCATACACTAGCATATGAAGTCTACGTGGAAAAAAGCTCTTTATGGACTGAAACAAGACCGAAGAGCCTGGTATGACACTTTGTAGTTGTATCTACTGGAGAAAGGTTTCAAAAAAGTTCACTAAATAGTCCGTATTCACACTGGAAGAATGAGATGAATACTGATGGTCCAAATTTACGTAAACGATATCATCTTCGGTTCGAGGTCTGAAAGACTAGTTAAGATGTTTGTTGATGTAATGACAGAAGAATTTCAAAGATCCATGATGGGACAAATGAATTTCTTAATTGGTCTAAAAGTGAAGCTATAGCAGATGATATCTTTATTGGTAAGTCAAATTATACAAATAAGTTAATCAACAAATTCAATGTTCGGGATAGCAAAGTAGTGAAATTTCCAATGAATACAAACTAGAAGGTAGAGCACGACACTAAAGGAAAATCAATCGAGAATACCAAATATTGTGCAATTATTGAATCATTACTGTACCTTAATACCTACAGACATGTTATATCATATGTAGTAGGAGTTTGTGCCCACTTGGTGCGGTCGTCGCTAGCACGCTCAAAATAAGTTTATAGTCTGGCGTCATAGTTATATAGTAAGCGGTAAGTACATGGTCGATCCTTAGGGAGTTGATAAGTGATTCCTCTTTGTTTCTCCAAGGCGTTACAAAAATGTTAAGTTGGTTGGTTGGTTGGTCATAGTAACCGGTTTGAGCAAAGCAAATAAAATAAAAGAAATTGAAACTAAAAATGAAAAATTGATCAATAAAACAAACGACCTGGTCTATGATTTGACTTGTTAAGCATGTACTCTTATTCATTCATTGATGCAAATGTTCTTACTACATACTCATGTCAACGGTTATGAATAAGGAATGTCGAAGTCCTTTTTCACTTTTCACACCCCCTATAAAATCTATTCCTCGTATATCCTTACTAATTAGAGATATCTCACTCCCTATCTTGGTCAACACACTGTCTCAGAATTATCACCTAGATCAAGGAGCATTTAAACTAGACGAACCCATAAAGAAATTCTTACATATGCCAATCTCAACATATATCTTCTGTCCATTTTAGTCAATCTATAACTATATTGCATCCGGATTATACACCTTTCGGTCATAATTGATTTGTGATCTAAATACCCTAAGTGATAAGTGATCAGTTAATTACTTAGTTTGCTAGATACTCGTCTCATCAACTCTATCTCATTGGGTGTCTTTGGACACATAACCTGAGATAAAGTGATTCAATGCCAAAAAAAGAATTTTTGGGAATTTTGCATGCCAAAGCGTCTAAGCACAATATCGATGTAGGATTTCTAAGATAATCACAACATTCTCTTTTGACAATCACGGATAACCTTGGTCCCAAGAATGTTGCTGCGTATTTTAGAGTATATATTCCAATATCAGTTTATCACACAAGTTATAAAATATCCTAAAATCACATCTAACTTTAGGAGAACAGTGTCAAATAGCAATTAGGGGTCAAACCCACAAGAAGATTTATTGATTGATTAACCAAAAATAAAATGAATTAATGGTGGTGAAAGACTAACTAAAGCTACGACTGCAAAATAACAAGATTAAAGACGAATTAAAACTATTGCTTAATGAGTTGGAATAGGTTATCCCTAATATGTTTCGGATGATAGATAAATAAACTCAATTCGAATCAACGCCCTAGTTCGATTTTGTGGTATTGAGGATTATGTTTTGGTTTTTCACTCAATTAACACCGAACATATCAAAGGAATTGTATGATTATCATAAGCTGAACAAGTCTAATAACCCTTGTTCATTAACCTAAGTTCTCGTGGAAGCACATAAAACTCGAATTAATTACTAAGCCCAATTAGCACATGTATCCACCTTCAAACAAGTATCTGAACAATACTAGTTCTAAGATTTCCGAATTGTTCAATAGCTCATATTTTCCAAGTTAAAGAGACATTAAAAAATAACCAAAGATAAACTTCTCTATGATGCATCACAAAATAGTCTATAGCAAATTTAATCCAATTAAACGGAATCAAACCACAAGATCAAATATAGAACGACGAATCCAAATCAAAGTACGTCTACAATCATCCTACTATATGTTAGGAACAACTTGAGAAAAATTAGCCTACCATCCTAAATTGAAATACAGTAAATAAACTTGAAACCGTGTTCACGGCCATAGTTCGATTTCTGCGGATGGTTGATGCCCTTGCTTGAAGATCTTTTCCCCAAGGTTGTTTCTCTCTTCTCTCTCTTCTTTTGAAATGTTCTATAACCTCCAGCTCTCAATCTCTCTCTAAAAAACGTTCAACAAGGAGTACTTATACTTCTGGGCCGAAACAGAAGTTTAGGGCTCGTTCAGGTCGCTAATGGGCTTTTCTGCACATGTCACCCGACCGGGTAGGTGTTGGTACTCAAACCACCCAGGCGGGTGGAAACCTCTGATACATTCGCTCGCACTGCACCCGGCCGGGTGCTCCCTTTTCTGCATCTTACCCGGTCGGGTAAGATCTCCTCGATGGCGCCTAGTTTCACCCAGTCGGGTGAAACTATGGTCCTTCGCTCCACCCGGGCGGGTGGCGATCTCTGTTCTCGCCATCATGCCACCAACCCATGTGGCATTTAATCTGCCATCCACCCGGATGGGTGGATGTCACTGGCTCCCCGATTGTCTACCCGGCCGAGTACTTCTGGGTGTAGGGGTGGGAATTCAGGTACCCGCGGGTACCCGACCCAGATTATCGGGTACCCGAACCCGAAAGCTGGCGACTTACTGCACCCGATACCCGACCCGCATCCTATTGCGGGTAACAGATTACCCGTGTCGGGTACCCACACCCGACAATTCAGGTATCCAAATACCCGATATCTCTCTCTCTCTGTGTTTTTTTTTTGAAAACTATCTATCGAAGAGAGAAGAACAAGTGGTGCTCTCCTAGTCTCCCTCTTCATGCAAACACTTAGAATTGAATTACGTGTCAGATTCGTCATCCTATTCTATTTCTTTTATTGTATTTAGTTTCATCCCCGATAAATTAAAATTATTAATACACACAGACACACACATATGCATGCATATATACACCTATTCATCAAATTGCAGCAAGAATGTTACTCAAGTGGAAACGGAATTAGATGAGCTTAATTTCGGATGTGGGTGTGGTAGGATTTGCATGCCACAACATTTGGACACTTGCTATTTCTCTTTCAACAATTTTTATTGATTAGTTAATTTCTTCCACAACCAAAAATCGCAGCAGATAAACCAAAAAATCAGCATATAAACGCAGCAGGCCATCGATTCAAAGTTCAGCCGGACCATTTTGCATCCAAAAATTACTAAACCAAAAATCAAAATTATGCATCCAAAATGAACTAAATCATCAATTTGACAGTAGGAGCCAGTAGGTAAGGTAGCGGAGGACTCACGGCGGCGTCGGAAAAGCTTAGGACTCGGATGATTTTTCGGGTGAAGGTATTTCGTCTTTCAGACAGCCAACAGGTCAAGATGTCAGATGGGACGGTGGAGTCGGTGCCGGACTTGCTGGTGGGTTGCGCCTCGCGTCGAGATGTGGCGGTGGCATCGCATGATAGAAGCCTTCGCCCTTCGGAGTTTGGGCAGCAGGCAGGTCGCGAATCGCGTCGAGATGGTGTCCTTGGCTTTGCAACTCGCGTCGAGATGGTGCCGTCCAGTTGAGCTGGCTTCACGTCGGAGATGGGGAGGTCAGCGACTCAGCGGTGCGGCTGGAATAGCGCCGGCGTCAAGATAAGAGAATGCAGAATTGAGAGAGAAAGAAACCGTGACAGGCAGCAGCCATAACTCTATCTCAAATTCTCAATTAAACCAACCTAGTTGACTAATTCCTAAATTGTGCTTCTAATTGGGTATTAATCGGGTACCCAGGTATCGGGTCGGGTACCCCGATACCCGAAATCAAGCCACTATAAATACCCGACCCGTATCTGATTCCCGATTTTTCGGGTTTTGGATACCCGATATCCGCATAATATTGGGTCGGATACCAAAATACCCGATATTCGATATCTGTTTTGCCACCCCTATCTGGGTGTATGCTTCCACCCGGTCGGGTGGAAGCCTCTGGCTCCACATTGGGCCATCCGGGCGGGTGCTATATTGTGCGCGTGCTCTACCCGATCGGGTGCTGGTTTTGGCGAACAATTTCGCCAAACTTGCACCCTTAGCTATTATTTCCTATCTTAGCTGCACAATCTCGACAAACTCATTAATCCAAACAAATAACGGGTAATTTTTTGTATAACCAACAAAGAATTATCACAACAGGACATAACGAGCTACAAACATTGTCCGAAAATATATAACTCTACGAATTCATCAACACTCCCAAACTTAAGCTCGTGTTTGCCCTCAAACACAATAAAGAAGAAAACCTCAAGATGAATTCATCCAAAATAATCAAGTCATGTCATTATTACCTCAGATTTCATAAACAAATCAATCATTCTTAAAAAGAATATATCTAGCGAGAAACAAGTCATCGATACACTTCACTAACTAGTTGTTCACCTTATCACTAAGCCTCACTCAAGTATATGTGTATGTGTGTATGTCCTCACTCAAATATGATGAATAGATGAACTCTCTGAAACTCAAAACTACAATGCGCCATCTACCATATGCTTGCTCAACATCTTAACTCTCATTCACTACGTTGTGAATAAGAATCTAGAATCACAAAGGTCTTTTCCTTAGGATGTAATGTAGGCTCTTCGTAAGGTAGGATAATTTTGGCTAAGTGAGGTTAAATTTTTAATAATTCCCAAAAATCTTGCATCTCCTAAATCATCCACCATTAGACTACACATGATGTCATTAGACTTTGTCTAATTCTATTCTCAAACATCAATTTATAGTCTTTTTTCCTTTCACCATACTAGCATTTCCTTCCCAGTTTTCTTTCTTTTATTGTTTTCACATATTTTTTCTTTGCTTTACCACATACATTCATTCTACTCTTTTCTCTCTTTTTCATTAACCATTAGTCATTATTTGACCCTTTAGAATTACTAAGTCCTAACTAAATATCGAAAGGTATCAAAAGGTAGAGTATATCTCCCAACCCCCATAGCTCATCAAGGAAAAATGCTTAAAGGCTCAAACATGACTAACTGGGGTATTTATAAGTGAAGGTCAAATATAAGGGATAAAAATGGCTAACAACACGATGGCCTATTGTCATATTTTATTTCCCTATACACTATGTGAACTCGAGAAGGCGTTGAGCAAATTCTAGAGATGAATAACATGTAGCCGAACAAACACACATAAAAAACAATTAGGCTCAAAAACTCACTAGGTTATGGCTTAGTGCAAGGCGAACTAGCAATTCACTACTTGTGCATCAATTTCTTGAACTACTATCTATAACTTTATAAGAAAACATTAAATAACCCCACACATCATCATCATTGGCAACTCAAACTTCATTCCATTAGATTTAAAATTCATTACAAAACAGGATACAACATCACACCAAATTCCAACCGACACAGAAATAAACAAGAAAAGAACAAATAAAACACCAACAAAAAGAAAAAACAACACTAAAAAGAAAACACCAAAAAACTAATAAAAACCAAGTCCACTGATAACACCCCCAAACTTATATAAAGCACTGCAGAGAATAAGTTGGAAAGATAGGTGGATTGGTGACGAACCTTCATTGCGGCGAAGGGGGTGGAGGGTATGCGTTCCAAGTGTTGAATCGATCGTTCATGCTAGTGAGCATGTTGTCGAAGCGGTCCACTCTCTCTGATTCAGACCGATGGTATCCCCCGAACACGTCCAGGCGGTTCTCAAACCTATCCAAACGGGTGTTGAGTTGGGCATGGTAGTGGGCCATGTTGATCTCCATATGGTCCAACCGTTGGGCGATAGAGACATCCTCCTCCGGTGCATCCGGTTGACATCTTCTTCTGCGCCTTTTGTTAGAAGGCCCGACTTCATCCTCCTCGGGCATGTGGTAGGGCACTTGACGGTGGAACCGAGGGCTGCCCATGGTAGAAGAGGAGGGTGAGCTGCCACCAATTGTTAATGGATATCCTCGTTCATTCTCCAGTTGGTTTGAAATTGCTACCCCCGAACATACGTGTTGATAGGGCCGGGGAATGAGAAATGATACCATGCCTTTTGGAGGAAGAATCCTTAGAGATTCCGATCTACATTAACGAAGTTGATTTGCTTGAGTACCTCCAGGGTTAATGTCTTATCTCCCATGTCTGGGATAAAATCTTCAACATCA
Organism: Monilaria moniliformis; assembly: GCA_034509125.1. Classification (NCBI taxonomy): domain Eukaryota; kingdom Viridiplantae; phylum Streptophyta; class Magnoliopsida; order Caryophyllales; family Aizoaceae; genus Monilaria; species Monilaria moniliformis. Next base: position 9,535 of record JAYDZE010004630.1, read on the forward strand.
ATGCCACAGTCGATGGCCAAGGATGTGATAATTCCTCCACAACAGAGAGTGTCTGAAGTCTTCTTGGCTTGTTTTTCCAGGTGCTTAACGATGAGGTGTCCCATATTGAGACAACGTCCGTTCAAGAAGTTCCATAGTAGAAACACTTCATCGCTCTGGACACTACCCCCCCTCGAAGCGAGTAAATGGTAGATACACACAGGCTTTCTGGAGAAAGCAAAGAACTGGATTTCGGATCTAAGAACCTTTTGCTCTCGTGGGGACGAACCTCGATTTTCCTACTTTGGGCAATGTAATGGCTGCCCAGAATGCATCTCTGTCGTAGTCCTCCGGTTCGTTGACCACACCTACATCATCGCCGTAGAAATTAAAGATGGCATTGACCTCCACTATTGATAAATTCAAAGTTGTGGTTGCTGAGGAACTCCCGTGTGAGGCAACAGAAGAAATCTTGTTGCCATCTGAAAAGGGTCGTCAACCCCCCAACTGCACATAGCTCCCAAAAGCAAGCTTGGATGCCGAGAATGCCAAGCTTATGTAGCGTGTCGTCATCCGGGTATCTTGAAGGTTGGACATGGAGCTTGACGAGTGAATTCCACCGGTTTCATTGCTTTGGGGTTTGAAGGTGGACACCAAAGTAGCATGGGTTTGAAGGAGTGGCCATGTGATTGTAGGTACCTGAAAACGAGCCATGTGAATATATGCTTAAATCCAAGTCAATTATCAAACTAAAATAATCGACAAGAGTCCCGTTATTCACTAAACCTGAAATACATGTATATTCTACCCCCAACAATGACAAACAATACTTTCACCCCACTAACATGATCAATCAAGAGTGCTTAAAAGAAACCAATATGCTTAACTCCATGGAGTAATAAAGTCAAATCAACATCACTAGTCTAATAAGCACCAAATAATCCACATTTTCCAATTCCTAACAATCACCACACTAGCCCCTAGGTAGAAATAACAAATTCTAACATCAATCAATACCACATGCAAAAATTAATCCATAATTCAAGAATATTCTTCAGGAATGAAGCATGCAGACCATGTGTTTGACAAAATGCCACAACCATTTATTGAATTTAAAATAGGGCAATTGGTCGCTAATATCACGAACTTTGGCCGAATTCCGGATCTTCCCACGAACTTAAAACTTGATCGGAAAAATCATGAACTTTGTTGTTGTTTGAGATTTCCCACAATCCTCCAAATCGTAACTGACGTGGCAAAATTAA
>JAYDZE010004641.1:0-10778 GCA_034509125.1 Monilaria moniliformis
ATCAACTACTTTTTCTCTCTCCAATCACTTTTTCTCCCTATCTCTCTTATTTTACCAATTTTGCATTAAAACCCGTGTCGTCCACCAATGGGACTGTAATTGGTGGACGGAGAGAGTATATCTTTGTGAAAAAACCGCGGATACTACTCTATTCCAATAGCCCATTTTAGGACATTTTTTTGTGAGATCTTGATGATAAATGGGAGGCGCATCATATTGGTGTTAAATTTAATTAATTGAAATAAATTATAATTATAATTATAATTATAGCAAAATGCATCATATTGGGAGAACGAATGTCTGACAACAAATTCGAATTTACGGACCAACAATCCAGACCATATGGACCTTAATAATCCTCCATCAATTTGGAGTTTTTAAAAAAGTGTATATATTGTTTCAGGAATAGTATTAGTACACATGCAAAAGATAGGAGATTAATTATAAAAGTTAAAAGATGGTATAGAATTGAGAGAGAGAGAGAGAGAGAGAGAGATTCTGCATATTCTGATAGATTCTGATTTGGGATAAGTGGAGCACAAGTAGAGATGAGACTGTAGTGCAAGCAGTAAAGTGGGAATACTTCTCGATTCAACTATTGGACATTTAAGCATATTTGGAAAGTCCACAGACACATAGCGGGAAATAACACACACACCCAAATCTAAGACACACAGAGCTTTGCATGCATATGCATGCGTCTTAGCAACTCTAGAGGAGACACACACACACACACACAGAGTCTTAAAGCTAGTTAGCAATTATTTGATTTAGGATCCAACGGTCAAAATCTGATCAAGAGGCTGAAGGTCTTCCCTGATGATTTGCAGCAGTAGGTGAAGTGAGGGGGAAGAGTTCTAGGGTTTGGAGGGGCTGGCTCCCCCTGCATGGGGAGTTGGCTGTGGGGGTGGGCCCCTTCTCGATAACCATAACGGAATCATGGCCGTACGATCGCATCAACCAATCTTTTGGAGGATCTGGTAGTGACCTCCATGTCTGCCGCATCACTTCACTACTACCCTACACTTATTATAACAAATCATTAATACTCATTTTTTGTTCAGCTAACAAAGTTAACGGTTTGCTGCCAGAATTTAACACATGTACAGAAAGAGGGAAAAGGTAACTAAATAAGGGGAAAAAATCGTGATTTAATCAAAACTAATGAAGTCGGGATCAGATTCTCACTATTAATTTGTGCGTTGGTCCAAATCTTCAATCTAATTGATCACTACAATGTTCCTACCACATTTAAAAGAGCTGATGTGCCAATAAATTCCCTGTTTATTCTACTAAAACGCGAAATTCAAGACATAAAGGTCCCAAATTTCTATTTCTGCAGATCATACCCTAAAATTTCAGAGTTATATCTCGTGATCAAACACTCTAAGACCACACAAAAAAAGAACATGAATTAAAAAGACACGTGCAATAATATGTCCTATTTCAAAAATAATGAAAATTTAAGTTGTGGGGACTTGGGGAATAACACTACATCTTAATGCATACTCATAGTGCGCTTAACAATAAATTTTGGCTTTGTGCTACTTTCCTTCGGTAAAATAAACTTTTTCTCCTAGGTCACTTTTCAAGATAATTAGTACTAGGTAGCAGCCGGCCGAATTCGTGGTCAAAAACACAAAACAAATGTTGCTTACCCTAACTTAGTAGTATGGGGCGTTGGGAACCCTAACTCTATATGTACGTAACAGTAACTCTGGTACATCGAGCCTAATTAAATCTGAATTAAGGATGGAAACTGATGGTGAAAAGGTTACCTGAAAATGGAGGGTTTGGTAGAGGAGGTGTTTGTTGCGGAGTTTCTGGCGTTCTCGGGCCTTGTGGTTCTGGAACCAGTAAAAGACGCTTTTGCTCTGGATGTTGCCGTAGAGGGAGAGATGAGCGGTGATCTTCTGTATCTGCTGGGCCTTGGGGGTGCGGAGGCCTCTTCTGTAGAGCTCCTCGAGCACCATCACCTGTTCCGGAGTTGGGCACCATCTTCTGTTTCTCATATCTATCTAGTTAGCTCCGGCTTCATGCATTGTATAAATAGACATAGCGAGAGATAAATTCATACCTAACAGTGTGTCATGCTGATGTCTACTCAACTTTCAGTTCACACGCCATGAGAAAGAGAGAGAGAAAGGCTATTTAAGGAGAGATAATAAAGTTGCACCAAACAAATTAGTCATGCTGACGTCTTCTCGGCCAAGCTGGAGACAAATGATTTTATCATTATCAATCCAACCTTCACTTTTTTTCATTAATTTCAGGGACGGAGCTGCAATGGGCCCCGTGCCGGGGCGGGGCCATGGCCCCTCGGGTTTTTTAAAGAAAATTAGCTTTATATAATGTAGGAAACTCTGGATGGGAGGATAAACAATAAACGAACAAACGATAACAGGAATCTCTTAAAGTCGTGTATAACACTTTCAGATCAAATCAATTTGGTCGGTTCACTCAAAATATTTGATCGTTCAGAGAGATTAGAGCCATTCTGTATGAAAAAGAACCAAGAAAATTTGTTAAAAAACGACAAAAAAGGGCAAAAACGGTCTCAACTGCCATGCACCCGGCCGGGTGGAACTCTGCCATAGGCTCACCTGGCCGGGTGGAAGTTTCTGGACAAGGTTTCGCTTTGCACCAGGCCTGGTGGAGTCCTGCCACAGTCTCACCCGGCCGGGTGAGACTCTCTGGACTCCACGCCGAGGGGCACCCGCCCGGGTGGAGTCCTGCCACCGTCTCACCTAGGGGTGGGAATTCGGGTGCGGGTTTTCGGATATACCCGGGTATCGGGTATCCATTACCCGATAATGCGGGTTCGGGTACGGGATCGGGTATATCGGGCACGAAATTATCGAGTATCGGGTAATCCGATCGGGTATACCCGATACCCGACAGATTACCTGATTTAATTGAATTTGTTTACAATTAATCCCTAATTTACTAGGGCACTATTTTGAATCTTCAATTTTCACTTTTAGTTTGAGAGGACGACACTAAACTTTCTCATCTTTCAATTTTTGATTCTTTGTTTCTCTCTCGGTCATCGTTGTCGTCGGACAGTCTCCGCCACCGCCACGGCCGGACAGCTTCGCTTCACCTCCCGTCCAGTGCTCTGCTCCAGCGCGAACAATTTTGCTGGCGGCAGCCCACCAGCCACGATACCCATTCGCGAGTCACGACCACCGGCACAGGCGCACAACGAGCCTCCCTCGACCACAACCACCGCGAGCAGCCATCCATGCCTAGCACGCCACTAACTGTTAATGTATTACAGCCTGTCAGCCCCTTCCTTTCCTCATTTTTAAATTTGTGAATTTGGATAATTGGATTTGGTTTCTTTACATTTTGTTGTTGAAACTTGAAACTTGTTTAGGAAATATTAAACTGCATTCGGAAACTTGTAGTTATTTGTTGAAACTTGTTATTGTCAACATTGTATACTGTTTCTTAGTTGCTTGCGACTTGTTGTTGTCAAAATTGCATACTTATTTATTTGTTGTCACTAATATGCACATATATGGCTTTAGCATTAATGTAAATATTGTAAAGCTTTGAGTTTGCAAATCTTAATTTGAGGGAACAGGTTCTGCAAACTTGTGAGTTCTTCTTCTTCATTCGTTTTAATACTTATAGATCCTCTTATTTGTTAGCTTTTTAATTATTTCTCCATCTCTATGCACTGTTTTTACTTTTTAATATCGGATAATTGGGTATCTGATTGGTCGGGTATGGGTACCCGAGTCGGGTATTCGGATCACCCGATAAGCTTTTCAGGTCGGGATCGGGTGCCATTATTTCTCACATTTCGGGTTCGGGTACCCGATTTTTCGCGTCGGGTACCCGCGAGTACCCGAATTCCCACCCATAGGAACATGCTTGATTTGTTGCTAAAACAAAAACAGTCTCAAAGACACACAACAAGAAAACAAATACAAAAGCACAAAACCTCCTCACACTTGAACCTTGCTTGCCCTCATGCAAGCCAAGTCCAATGCAAGGAGTGACCAACAAAAACACAAACAAGACACACAAAACTAAAAAGAAAAGAAGAAAAAACACAAGTGAGAAGGAAGAGGGGGTCACCGGGCGCGACAACTGCGTTGTAGAGCAGCTCGGGAAGATTCTGGAACTGGTGTAAGTGCAGCTTCGGCAGAGGAAAGTTGAGTGGTGGCAGGCTACTCCTTGACAGCAACAACAGGTTTTGTCTGTGCAGCTTCGGGGAGGGGCAGTCTGGGATTTCTCTGTAGAGAAGGGCATGGCAGCTTTGGGAATCTTGTCGAGCCTATTCTGGGAAAAGGGAAAACTTCTTAAAGCATAAATAAAAATAGATATTTACAAAATATACAGGATAGAAACTGAACTTCCTCCAAACTCCCAAAATAACTGGGCAGCTGAAAGGTGTCAGTGCATAACCAGTTGATTAATTTACGGGTTGAGGTGTATACAATGGAAACTCTTCCATTGTATACACTTCAGAGAAATCAAGGTAAAGCTCAAGCCTGTGCCCGTTTACCAGAAAAGGAGTAAAGGAGGAAGGGTTCACTCCCTGAATTAAGACGGCTCCATTGGGCTTGATCTCACGGATGATAAAGGGCCCGATCCACTTGGATTTTAGCTGCCCGGCATGAGCTTGAGCCTTGATTGATAGAGAAGAACCTTTTGTCCTACATGAAAATCCTTTCCCCGAAGGTTTCGATCATGCCAATGTTTGGTCTTCTCTTTGTATCACATAGCCGTATCGTAGGCCTCCAACCGAATCTCCTCGAGCTCTTGGAGTTGAAGCCTACGTTCCTCCTCACACTTGCTCAACTCCATGTTGACTGTTTTGACAGCCCAATAAGCCCTATGTTCAAGTCTAACAGGGAGGTGGCACATCTTGCCAAAAATCAACCGGTAAGGAGACATGCCTATCGGTGTCTTATACGCCGTGCGATAGGCCTATAAGGTATCATCCGACCTCAAGCTCCAATCCTTTCTTGATGGATTCACAGTCTTCTCCAAATTTTGCTTTACCTCTCGATTGGAAACCTCAGCTTGGCCATTTTATTGAGGATTAATGGTGTGGAAAGACAGTGATGGACCCCATATTTCTTCAACAATGCTTTGATGGTCCGATTGATAAAGTGGGTGCCTTGATCAGTGATAATGGCACGAGGAACTCCATAGCGACTGAAAATGATGGATTTTAGAAACTTTGCCACTTCTCGTGCATCATTTGTTCTTGTAGCGTTGGCCTCAATCCATTTTGGAACGTAGTTCACAGCCACTAAAATGTAGATGTTTCTACACGAGCTAGGGAATGGCCCCATGAAGTCCAGCCCCCATACATCCAAAATTTCACACACAATGATCGGCACTTGAGGCATTTCATCCCTCCTCGAGATCCTGTGAGTTGGCACCATTTGCAATTCTTGCAAAACAAATAGGCGTCTCGATGGAGTGTCGGCCAGAAAAATCCACTGTCCAATACCTTCTGTGTTGTCCTTCTTGGGCCAAAATGTCCTCCACAAACTAGTGAGTGACAATGTAGCAAGATATCCCCTTGGTCCATTTTCGGATGCATCTTCTAATAACTTGATCAGCTCCCACCTTCCATAAATACGGATCATCCCAAAAATAATACTTGCTGTCACTTCTTATCTTCATCCGTTGAGCGCGTGTCAACATCAAGTCAGTGGGGAGCTATCCAGTTGTAAGATAATTTACTAGGTCCGTATACCATGGCTCCTTCCCCTCTGGACATGGCTTGATCTATGCTCTAGTGGCTACTGAAACATTTAAACTGGGCTGATAGAAGCTCTTCTGGGCAGCATAAAGGTGCTCCTCCGTGAAAGTATCAACACTGGGATCCGAACACTCTTTCTGGATTATCCGGCTAAGGTGGTCAGCCGCATTGTTCACTGGTGTAGTAGTCACTGAGACCTTTGTGGTGGCCAGATAGGAGTCCTTCTGGGCAGAATAAAGGTGTTCCTCCGAAAAGGTTTCGACGATGGAGTCAGAACTCTCTTCTTGAACTATCCGGCTAAGGTGGTCAGCCACCTTGTTTTCAGCCCCCTTCTTGTCTCTAATCTCCTAGTCAAATTCTTGGAGTAAAAGGATCCACCATATCAACCTTGGCTTGGATTCCTTTTTCGACAATACGTACTTAAGGGCGGCATGGTCGATGAAAACAATATTCTTCGATCCTAGCAAGTAGGGTCTGAATTTTTCAAAGGCATACACCACTGCCAACAGCTCCTTTTCAGTTGTATCGTAGTTGCTTTGGGCTGAATTTAAGGTCTTTGAAGCATAGTACACAACATGGCTCCATTTTCCAACCCGTTGGCCAAGTACGGCGCCTACGGCGTGATCAGTTGCATCACATATTATCTCAAACGGGAGATTCCAGTTAGGACCTCTGACCACTGGGGCTGTCACTAGCTTGTCCTTCAAGGCACAAAAGGCTTGTTGACAACTTTCAACAAAATCAAAAGGCACATCATTTTTGAGAAGCCGAGTCAATGGTTGGGTGATCTTGGCGAAATCCTTGATAAACCGTCGATAGAAACCCGCATGCCCTAAGAAACCTCAGATCTCCCTTTGGTTTGTTGGGAATGGCAGCTGCTCAATGACATCCACTTTCGCGTTATCCACTTGAATGCCCTTCTCCGACACTAAATGTCCCAAAACTATGCCCTCCGTCACCATGAAGTGGCATTTTTCAAAATTCAACACCAAGTTCTTCTTTTCACATCTTGCTAACACAACATCCAAATGGCATAAGCATCTCTCAAATGACTCCCCATAAACCACAAGTCATCCATAAAGATTTACATGTACTCTTCAATCAAATCCGAAAATATGCTCATCATGCACCTTTGAAATATCCCGGGAGCATTGCACAATCCAAACGGCATCCTCCGATAGGTATATGTACCAAAAGAACATGTGAAGGTTGTTTTCTCTTGGTCATCCGAATTAACAAAGATCTGAAAGTATCCACTATAACCATCCAAGAAGCAAAAGAACTTCTTTCCCACCAACCTCTCCAACATTTGATCGATAAATGGAAGGGGGAAATGGTCCTTTCGGGCGGCTACATTTAACTTGCGATAGTCAATGCACATCCTCCAGCCCGTGACTAACCGAGTGGGCACCAATTCATTCTTTTCATTCTCCACGACCTGGATCCCCTACTTCTTTGGAACCATGTGGACCGGACTCACCCATTTGCTATCTGAAATGGGGTAGATAATCCCCATTGCCAACATCTTCAAGATTTCTTTGAGTACAGTCTCTCTCATGTTTCGATTCACCTTTCTTTGAGGATCTCTGTGTGGCTTTGCCTCTGGCTCCATGTGGATGTAATGCATACAAAGATCGTGGCTAATTCCAACAAAGTCGTCCAACGTCCATCCTATGGCCTTATTGTGCTTTTTCAAGACTTGCACCAATTCAGCCTCTTGATCTTGCTCCAATACACTGTTGATGATCACTGGAAGTGTCTCATCATCTCCCAAGTAGACATACTTAAGATTGGTAGCAGTGGTTTCAAATCTAGCTTCATTGGTTTGTCTTCAAGCTAGAAGCTCAACGCTTGCTGCCCAGTATGAACATCCTGGTTTCATGCACAGCCTTAGAATTTCGGTTTCGATCTCCTCATCACTAAGCCCTTCTGAGTCCAGTAGCTTACTCATCCCATTAGCCTTAAGATCAGCTAATTTCTTTGAATAATCTTCAATATTGCCCTGCAAAAACTCAGCCTCAAGATGCTCTTGGACTATGGGGTCAATGATATCAACATAATATGCATTTTTGACATCCAACGATTGTTTCAAAGCAGCATCTATGCTAAAAGTAAACTTTTCAGCGTGATATTCTAAGCATATAGTTCCATCAAACACATTTATAATGGTTTTTGTAGTTCTTAGAAAAGGCCTAACAAGCAACACACCACTTGATTCCTTAGAAAACATGTCATTCATTTTAATCACATAGAAATCCACCGGGTATAAAAAATCATGAACCTTCACAAGCACATTCTCTAACACACCCTCTGGACAAATGCATAAACGATCAGCGAGTTGAATCACAACCCGAGTTTCAACCAACTCGACTCCAGTTAAACTATTATACACAGATAATGGCATGACATTTATTAATGCTCCTAAGTCACACATAACATGTTTAATCTGGACATTTCCAATCAAGTTGGGCAGCTGAACATACCTGGATCAGTGCATTTCGATGGAAGCTTCTTTTGGATGACGGCGGACACATTCTCCCTGATCACTATTTTGCCATCTCCTCTCGACTTCCTAGCAATGAAATCCTTAACAAACTTGCTGAGTGGAGGCAACTTCAATGATTGAAGGAAATGGAGATTGATTTCCAATTTGCCAAATATCGACATGAAGTCAACGGGATCCTCCTTCAGTCGCTTTGCCAATCACCCCGGAAAAGGAGGTTGTACCTTTGGTATGGGGTTAGGTACTGCCCTTGGTGCTTCCTCGGTCACTTCTTCTTTTTTATCATTCTGTTCAGACCCTTTGGCATGGGGAAAATGGTTTGAATTGGGTGTTGGATGGAAGAGAGCTTCTCTTGCTCTTTCTTTGCTCTGCTGTTCAGTAGGGACCTTCGGACTGGGCATCTCAGACGGGCTTGGCAGTTTGCACTTGCTTCCAGACGTCTCCCTTGGTCCACTTTTGATGTTTGAGCCTATTGGTCCCATCAACTCTTTTCCAGACCTCAATGTGATTTGATTGATGTTTTTCCTATGAGGTGGTTGCATTTGGGCAGGGATCCTCCCTTCATTCCCACACAATTTATTCATTGAAACGGCTAGTTGTGACATTTGTCGAGTAAGTGCTTCAAGGCTCACTTTTTGTTCCTTTTGAGCTTCTTGCATCTTGTGGACAACATCATTATTTTGAAGGAATTGTTGAGATGTGATAAGCTCGCCCATCATTTCCTCCAAGCTCTTGACCGGTTTTGGAGGATTTTGAGGTTGATTTTGAGGTTGGAACCCCCTTTGATGTGACGGCCTATAGGTTTGATGTTGCATGGGTGGAGGCTGCTGTTGTTGATGATGAATGGCTGGTGAAGGGCCTTGATGTTGGTTTGGTTCAGTCCATCGAAAGTTGGGGTGATCACGCCATCCCGAATTGTAAGTTGGAGCGAATGCATCCCTCTTTTGGCCTTGACCATTCCGATTTTGAGTATCATTAGCTTGTGCCATGGCATCAACATCCTCCATTCGACATTGCAGGGAAGTGTGCCCAAATCTTCCACATGCTCTACACGGCTTTTCGGGTGTAGATGAGCTTGCCACCTTCTCCACCACCGTTGTGAGCAATTTCTCCAATTTACCAATCTTGGTATCAATTTTCTTTTCTAAGTCAGCGGTGTTGGCATTGGAATGTTCCACCCGCTTCAACAATCGTGCTTGTGGCTCGTCGTATTCTCAAGTGGCATTGACAAGATGTTGGATCACATTTCGTGCCTCACTGACTCTCTTGGTAGAAAACTCTCCTCCACTGGCTGTGTTGGCCATGTTCTTGCTCTACACCGTCATTCCTTGATAGAAGTATTGGAGCAAATCGCTTTTCGAAAACTTGTGGTTAGGGCAACTATCCACTAGTTTCTTGAATCGAGCCCAATATGCACTTAAGGACTCATCAAAACCTTATTGAGCTCCTGTAATTTCCTTCTTAAGTGCATTAGTCTTGGTGGGAGGAAAGAAATACTCCAAAAAAAACTTCTTAATTTCTGCCCATGTAGAAATTGAATTGGGTCGAAGACCAATGAACCAAGCATTGGCCTCTCCCGACAAAGTGAAAGGTAAGACGGCCAATCTAAACTGCTCTTCAGTGACTCCAGGAGGCCTCTTTTGAATTATGCACATCTTTATGAATTCACTAAGAAAATTGTACGGGTCCTCTCCACTTTTGCCGTAGTACTTGGGCAAGACGTTAAGTAATGCCAATTTGATTTCAATCGGTTGAGCATCTTTGGCCACTCTAATAGGAGTTGGGGGTCATCCTCCAAATGAGCCTGGAGGTCTCCCAAACGAGGGTCGTCTTCCTCTTCAGCCATCATATATTCCTGATTAGGATGAAAATTGAACGTGACGTCAATGTCACTTTCTGTATCACTTCCGGACGTTGAACCTGGGCAACTAGGCTCAGGCAGGGCAGCTTGAAGGCCTGTTTGAGTCTGAATCCCTTGTTTTGCTAGTTTCGTCTCCTTTCGTAATCTTCTTGAGTTCTTCTCGATCTCAAAATCGTATAGCAAATTTGGCTTTAAAGACCTGCTCATAAACAAGAAAAAGAAAAAGAAAACTAAGTTAAAAACTATTTACACAAAGGCATAGCAAACACATAACAAAATAACACCGTTCCCCGACAACAGCGCCATTTGATAGGGAGCTAAATTTGAATTGTCGTTGGAAGATAATGAAACAAACTTAACCTATCAACAAGATTTATAAGTTTCCCACTTCCACTATACTATTGGATTAGTATAGGGTAAGTAAGGGTGTCTAACCCACGAGGAACGACAATTTCATTACACATTTCACTATGCCTAAGAGGGGTCGGCGATGCCGCCACTCCTAAAAACAAGGTGAATGAGGAAAAGGGGAAATAAATTAAGCAAACAGCGTGGGAAACAATTCTAACACACGAAACTAAACAAACTAAACAAGCAAAAAATAGTAAACTGAATTACAGAGACAAACTGGGCAACTTGAAAACAAGAAACAGAGACTGGGCAAATTAAAGGCATCAGAAACC